>QANT01001968.1:0-10622 GCA_003254885.1 Purshia tridentata | reverse complement strand
AAAAGATCGTGGACCAACTTGGGACAAAGTTCAAAATAAGTGGACCAAATGTGCATTTTCCTCTACTTTTAATTATAAGGGCTTATAGCAAGATGAGAGACATGGGCCAACAAGCAGCAAACTAGCTAGCATGCTTAGTAAATTACGTTTAAAAATGTTCAATAGAAACTGACGTCCCTCTTGCTTTGAAAATCTTTTGGCGCCCCAAGGAATCCCTGGTGTTCACACTAGAAAAGAAAAAAAAAAAATCAAATCAAGGCACATGTGTTTACTAAATCAATAATGCTATACTCATCACATTTTTATACTATAATTTTATACTATCTTATGTGGCAATGTATATGGCATTCATATATTAGACACTAAAAAAATAAAAATAAAAATACTAAAAATAAGAAAATACCCTGTCAATACAATAATGACACATAAAATAGTACAATAAACATGATATAAAAATATGATAAGAATAACATTCTTGTTACCAAATATATCACATAATTTACATTTGTTAATTTGTTTTGTGGTACACCGATGAGAATCCAGAATTCCATAACTTGTTTTTATCAAAAAAGAATAATCAAGGCACGAATACATATATATTAATTATTATATCAATTTTTCAGATCCTAATTGATATGAAAATATTGAAATATTGAAATATAATTTTCTATATAATTAATTGCATGTTGTTGCAATAGAGTACCTGCTTTGGGATAGTGGACCAATGGTAGCATGTCTAGAATTTTTAGTCAAAGTGACAGTTCTCATTTTGGGGTTAAGGCTTATGTCTAGCTTTTTTTGAACTTAATTTCATTTGTAATACCAATTAAATAGATCCTGAAATGAGAATATTTACTCCTCTTTACACTGTGTTATATTTTAGAACTCACGTACAAGTAGACAATACCCGCTATAATATATGCTATATCACTTGTGTAGACACATTAATTTTAGTGATAAAAAAATCACTTATAACTAATGAGTAGTCATTAAATTAAATTTTGACCGGTCAAAATCAAGTTTACGCAAATTATGTGGTGTATGATATCTCTTGAAATGGGCCTGGACATAATACATGACAAAATTCAGTGGGCCTTGTCAACTAAATTAGGTTGGTGGGCCTTGGTCTAAATTAGTCCAATTGATTTGATAACTTTCTGAATCCTGAAGATTAAATATTATTGGGCCAATTTAAAGATTAAATGGGCTCAGATCAAATGCCCAAATTAAGGTCAATCAAGAATTTACAACTCCTATAAATATAGAGCTTCACAAGAGAAAGGGGGAGCTTTTTTTGGTGGGGCCAAGAGCAAAATTTCCAGAAGACTCAGAAGTTATCTCCACACACACACTTCATTAGATTTGTGAGAAGACCATCAAGCCTTGTTCAAGAGCCGATTCTCTCAACATTCCATCCGATTCAAGATTAAGTGTTTATCACCTTGAATCAAAACTCAAGTCTTGGAGATCGAATCAGAGGCAAAGTCAAGCAGAGATTGTAACCCTAACCCTCAATCATAAATACAAATCATTTATTTTGTACACGTGTTCCTGTTCATTTAATTTTGCAGGAAAAGTGTTTACAAATTCGTCAAAATTTAATTTAATGACTACTCATTAGTTATAAGTGATTTTTTTATCACTAAATTAATGTGTCTACAACTTGATATTAAAAATTTGGGATAAGAGTACTCGTTACTCTAATCTTTGGGAACGATAACAAAATAAAGGAGGAAAGACGTGAGTCACATGACATGACTAGAAGAAAATAAAATTGAACAAGTTGCAAGTTTTTACTGGCAAACAAACAAGAATAAGTAACAAGGTAGCTGCGTAAGTGTCCTTGTTACTTTGAAAGTGTTGAGCTGTTTCTGATCCTTTCTGATACAGAACGAAACACCGCGTGGTCCTCTCTCTCTTGCATTATTTCTGGCTCTCTCCACCGAAAAGTTTTGATTAAACTTATTTTTCAAACTTAACATATTTTTGTTTTGATTAATAAAGGCCAGCTCTCTCTTTCATTTGCTTTCTTTTGATTTGTTTATGTTTTTACGACAATTTATAAAATATAGAACCATAATTGCAACAAATAAAGATGAAGACTTAATAAGGTACCGTATAGTATGGCCTAGGTCTCTTGGTTTTAACTTTTAGGTCCTCACCATTTGAGATATACCCTGAGGAAAGAAAAATATTTGGGTCACCCCAAGGGTGACCTCAAGGTCCACTCCATCCCTCGATTTTATAATTTTGATAATATTGACGTATAATCAGAACTGTTCATATTTTAGATTACCTATTATAGATCATCTATGCAAAAAATCAACTCAATCGGAAATCATTTGGTTATATAATTGTTGTCAATTAAAGAGAAAAAATGAATGGTTCCGAATTAAAAAGTGATTTTTTGACTAAACCGTTGATTTTTTCTATTTAATTGACAACAATTTTATAATCAAATGATTTCCGATTGAGTTAATTTTTTACATAGATGATCTATAATAGGTAATTTAAAATATGAACGGTTCCGATTATATATCAACATTATCAAAATTATAAAATCGAAAGGTGAGGTGCACCTTGAGGTCCACCCTTGGGGTGACCAGAAAATTGTTCCTGAGGAAATCAAATCAATTATTGTCCTTTTATTAATTTCTTTGAAATTCAAAAATAATTGAGGTGATCAGATAAAGATGAAGGCTGCAATTTGCAGACCATTGCAGACGTCTGTACCTGCTTTTTTGAAAATTTCCTTGCAATATCCTAATTGCCGTTAAGTCATTTCACTTCTATCCCTTCTTTCACGTTGGACGTGTTTAAGGCCTGTCGGTGCATTCACACTACACAGGTCAACAAAAGCCAGCTTTTCTACAACCTCCTTACTTTTTGGTCTGCACCATCCTACCATTTTCTTGTGGTTTTTCTTGGCATTGAGAGCTTCTTCTTCTTGGTTTCTTGTGCTTCTTTTTTTATTTGTTTTTCATTTCCCAAAGAAAAAAGATACCATTCCTATGAGTTTTTGTAGGTACAATTATAATTCCGATATTGCTATTTTTCTTTTATAAGTACAATTATCATGCATCCTTATAGCCTTTATAGGAGTCGAACATCATGAATCAATCCAAAATCATCTCCTAAAAATGTGAAACGTACAAAAATAAATCAAATATTAATCGCAATAGTATTTTGGGAACAAAATAACCAATAAAATTTTTAAAAAATAAAAATATATGAGCTATAATTTAGATGCTAATATGAATATATTGTCGAAGACTAAAATCAATTTAATTCTAGTTTTTTTTTCGGTTATATTTAATTATAATTTTATTCAAGAATTATATAAATAAATCCAAAACAATAATTTTGGACACTATATTCGTGGCGGTTTATCTTTCCGAGAAAATTATTCATTTGTTTATATTTTTATAAATTTTTTGATAGAGAGATATATCATATATGTTAACGAGCATTAATATGTTGTCACGGAAAGACAACCCATTTCCCAACTGAAAAGCTGCAAAGTTGTCTGGGTACTGGTGCCACACATCTATTCAAGTTTATTTTTCCTTTTTATTCATTTTGTAATTTATAAGCCCAAGTTGTGGGCATGATCAACAATGCTCAATGTGATTTGTCAAATGTTAATTTGATACTCATCAATCCCCACTATATAACTCCTTTGTGTTTACTTTTACCATAAAACTAATGATGTTTTTATTCATTTCCTCATCTTCTTAACAATACAGATATTTCACTGTCAAAACAATATTCAATTGAACAATAGAACCCAAAAATGAAAATAAAAGGCAAAAGTTATTGTGAAAAAGAAAATTCAACGAACGTACAAGTAGAGAATAAGTAAAACTATGTTAACTATTAACTGGCCAAACTATTGGAAGAGAAAGACTTCACAATGACAACACAGTATTTGTGTTTGCGCAATAAAAAAAGCCCCAGTAGAATCCACAAGAAGGCAAAATTATAATTTCCCGTATAATTGGAAAAAAAAATAATTAAAGCACAAATGGCACTACAGCAAGACACACTACTCTGTTTGATGAAGTACTAATTTGGAGCAAAATATTTTAGATTCGACCCAAATATTATACAAAATGAAGATTTTTTTTCCTACAAATTCTTTTGGTATACTAGTAATTTAGTATGACTGCCCCACAATTACAGGTGTGATTGTTATACATATATTCAGTGATTACATTAAGCTCAAAAAAATTTAAGAGTTATAAGAGAAACACTGAACTTTAAACCTTAAACAAGAATTCAAACACTCAAACACTAACAAATGAAATAAAATTTACCCGCAAATCACTTTAAAAAGTTGTTATATCATGTATTTAAATTTCACAAATTCATAGAATTTGTAGATAATGAAAATGATGTTTGGCTGATAAAAATAAGAGTAATTAATGTTAGGGAAAGACAAGAAGTTTTCCTCCTTGACAAATGGAAGAAGAGAGAAATTAAGAAATTTGGAAACTTCCTTGCAATATCTTTTTGGTGGAAAAAGGTATGGCCTTCACTTTGGACGTTTTAAAGGTCTTCCGGTGTATTCACAGTGCACTAGAGCCCAAAATTCCAACTTCGTACAACCTCCTTTCTTTTTGGTCTGCTCGATCCTACAATTTTCTTGTGGTTTTTCTTCACATTGCTAGCTTCTTCTTGTTGGTTCTTGTGTTTCTTTTCTTGTTTGTTTTTCATTTCCCCAAGAAAAAAGTTACACTTGCTTGTTACAATTTCTTCTTGTTTTCGCAATGGCTTCTTCATCTCGTCCTTCTTCTGCTGCATTTGCTCCTCCTGAACGGAAGCACGATGTGTTTTTGAGCTTCAGGGGCGATGACACCCGCTGGGGTTTTGTATCCAATTTATACCACGAACTGCAATACGTGCAAGCAATTGAAACATTCAAGGATGATCCAGAGCTTGAAAGAGGGTCAGTTATCTCTTCCGAGCTCCTGCACGCGATCGAGGAATCAAGGCTTGCGGTTGTTGTTCTCTCACCAAACTATGCTTCTTCAACCTGGTGCTTGGAAGAACTTTCAAAGATTGTGGAATGCTGGAAAGCCAAGAAAATTGTAATTCTGCCAATTTTTTATGAAGTGGATCCCTCCCATGTACGAAAACAAAGCGGAAGCTTTGCAGATGCCTTCACTAAGCATGAACAGAGGTTTCAGGACAACGCAGAGAAGGTGAAGCGATGGAGAGTTGATTTAACTACAGTGGCTAATCTCTCTGGGTTTGATTCAAACAAATCTGGGTAAGCACTATTAAGCATGAATGAACAACTTAGTAGCCCATGTCTTAAAGTACAAGAATATTGTTTGACCTTAATTTCTTCATTGTAGGACTGAAAGACAACTTATCACAGACATTGTCGATTCTGTGTGGAATAAAGTGGGTCGTCCATTCAGATTTTCATATTTAGATCCCAAAGACATGTTAGTCGGAATTGATTCTAGACTAGACCAACTATGTTCTCAGTTAGATCTTGAGGCAAATGAAGTTCGATTTATAGGGGTATGGGGTATGGGCGGCATTGGCAAGACAACCCTTGCAATGCTACTTACAGAGAGAATTTCCTCTCATTTTGAAGAAGTCATTTTTGTTGATGCAAAACTAGATTCCTCGATTCCTCTACCAAAGAAGATTCTTTCTAAAATTTCGAAGAAACCAAACGCAGAAGATTGGGATATGATAAAAAAATACTTATGTAACAAAAAGGTTCTTGTCTTTGTTGATGATGGAGATCGACTAAACCAGCTAGAAATGTTGGTCAGGAATAAAGATTGGTTTGGAAAGGGAAGTAGAATCATCATTACAACTAGAGATCAACGTCTGCTAGTCCAGCATGGTGTTTCTAGATCATATAAGGTGGAGGAATTAAAATATGATGATGCGATTCAGCTCTTTAGTAAGGAAGCCTTTGGAAAAGATCAGCCTGAGGAAGAATTTTTGGAACTGTCCAAGAGTTTTGTATATTATGCTAAAGGCCTTCCATTAGCCCTTAAACTATTGGGAAGCTCTTTGTGTAAAAGAGATCTAGATTATTGGAAATGTGCATTCCGTAGACTAGAGAAAAGTCTTGATTCAAATATTTTTAATTGTCTGAAATTTAGTTTTGATGGACTTTGTGAAGAAAATCAGAGCATATTTCTTGATGTTGCATTCTGCTTCAGGGGGATGGATAAGGACCAAGTAATTGAACTACTAGACATTTGTGGCTTTTGTGGTCGTAATGGGATAGATGATTTGGTTGAGAAATCTCTCTTAACTATTCAGAACTTTCATTTTTCAGACAACATTGTGGAGATGCATGACTTAATACAAGAAATGGCATGGGAAATTGTTCGCAGAGAGTGCAAAGAAGAGCCTGGCCAACGCAGTCGTTTGTGTCATAAGGATGACATCTTTCATGTTTTCGAAAACAATACGGTAAATAGTTATGTGGAAATTCCAAGTGTGGAAAGAAAATATGATATTTTTAACACCATATTGGACTGAATAGTGAGGAATTAACTTTTCTTTTATTCTTAACTTTCAGGGAACAAACAAAATTCAAGTCCTAGCCTTACACTTGCCCGAATTAGAAAAGGCAGACTGGAATTGTGAAGCATTCTCCAAGATGTACAACTTAAGGATTCTCGAATTTCACAATCTGATCATTCCATCAGGCCCCAAATCTCTTCCTAATTCTTTGAGATTAATGACATGGAGTCAGTATCCTTCCAAATCTCTCCCGCCGAGTTTCAAACCGAAGTTTCTTATTGAACTTGATTTGTCTGAAAGCAATATCGTTCAACTTTGGGAGAATACAAGAGTGGTAAGATTATTGAATATATGCAATTTCACGCATTATCTTTTTTATTTGTATAAAGATTTTAGGTTTTTTGAAGCTAATTACTCTACTATTTTTCATGTATACAGGACTTGGGCAACTTGAAAACGATGAATCTTTGGGGCTCTAAAAGCTTGATTAGTACCCCAGATTTCACCGGTATTCCAAACCTGGAGATGTTGAATCTTTATGGTTGTATGAATTTAGTTGAGGTCCACCCATCCATTGCAGTCCTCAAGAAGCTTAAACATTGTCAATTATCCAATTGCAAAAGTATTAAGACTCTCCCAAAAGAGCTACAAATGGAGTCTCTTGAATACTTGAGTTTTTCTGACTGTTCAAAATTGAAGAAGATTCCCGAATTCTCAGGACAAATGAAAAATTTGCGGCACCTTTGTTTAAGTGGAACTGCTATTGAGAAAATACCTTCGTCAATTGAGCATTTGATTGGCCTTGAAGACCTGGAGATAATTGATTGCAAAAGTCTCTCATGTCTTCCGAGTGCCACGTGTAATCTGAAGTCTCTTATATCACTCGATATTTCCGGATGCTCTAAACTGGACAAACTCCCAGAAAACTTCCCAGGACAAATGAAAAATTTGTGGCACCTTTTTTTAAGTGGAACTGCTATTGAGAAAATACCTTCGTCAATTGAGCATTTGATTGGCCTTGAATACCTGGAGATAATTGATTGCAAAAGTCTCTCATGTCTTCCGAGTGCCACGTGTAATCTGAAGTCTCTTATATCACTTGATATTTTCGGATGCTCTAAACTGGACAAACTCCCAGAAAACTTGGGGGAGATGGAGAGTTTAGAGTATCTTGATGTGGGGGAAACTAATGTAAGAAAGCTGCCAGATTCCCTTCTTGGCTTGGGAAATCTCAAAAGGCTATTTCTTGATGGATCTCCTAAATCTCAAAGTACAACCCTTTCAGGGATACCCAACCCTGTGGGGTTGGTGTTGGATTCTCTACACGGTTTATACTCTTTGGAGATATTAGACCTACGTGATTGTAATCTTTATGCTGTCCCCGATACTATTGGCTCCTTGTGCTATTTAGAGGAATTACGTCTGGGTAAAAATAATTTTGTTAGCCTTCCTGCAAGCATTTGTAAGCTTTCTAACCTCAGGATTTTAATGTTGGAGGGGTGCACAATGCTTCAACAATTCCCAGATCTTCCAGCAAGTGAAAAGTTAGACGTAAACACTAATGATTGTACTTCCTTACCAAAATTATCGGATCTACCAATTTTGGGTAGAAACGTACAGATGTCGCGTTTTACATTAAATTCTGGCAATTGCTTTGGATTGGTTGACGATGAAGGCCGCAATACTATAATATTTCCGATGCTATGGCGATTCTTTCAGGTACTCAATCTCTGTCTCTGTGTGTGCCTCTCTGTCTCTCTTTCTCTCTCTCGTTTGTTTGCTATAAAGTTTCCGCTATACGGTACAGGGCATCCCTCGGTTTGTTGAACAATTCGAAATTACGACTCCTGGAAGGGAAATTCCCGAGTGGTTCATTCCAACTGAGTTGAAGGAAGATTCATTCATTGTGGAGCTACCTCTGCCTTCATGTGGGAAATGGATGGGGATTGCGATATGTCTTGTTTTTGAAGATCAGCCAAATCCAGCTGACCTGCTGGAATTTAAATATTTTGAAATTGGATATTCACACGTAATTGGCTCGAATTACACTCGTCATAAAATTGGCCATCTTCGGTCGGATCACCTTTGGGTAAGTTACATGTCTCGTCGACTGAATGAACCTCAAGGCAGTGAGATTAAGATTAAGATCAAAACTTATTATAGTACTTTTTATCGCCGTCGTCGGCGTCAGAAAACATGCCCAATTAAGAGGTGTGGGTATCGAGTGGTGTTTGAGAAAGATGTGGAAGAACTCGACCAAATGATGATGAAATCCTACTTCTCCTTCAGCACTACTTCTCCTTACTGTGAACCCTACAGTGAACAATGTGTTAAGCGAACACGTGAAAACTGTGATGAGATTGAAGAATCACCCTGCAAAAGATTAAAGGCAGACTAATTGTCTTGAGCTTCATTGAATCCAATCCCTCAAAATAATACTTGAAAAGCTAACGATGATGCTCTGCTCAGAATTCCTATTAGTAAGTCACCCTCACTCCCAGTAACACATATGATGTTAGATGTTTTTGTTTCCTTTTTCTTTTCAGCTTTACAATCTTTGTTAGCCATGACCCATGTTCCTACAGATACCTAGTGTCAATTTTTCATGGATTATGTCTATAGAGCTCATCAGAAATTCATCCGTGTTTGTAGGGTCTTTCGTTCTTGATTGTTTCCTTTTTTTATTCTTTCTTGATTGTTTCTTTTTTGGGTCTTTATTGATTGTTGTAGACTCTAATTAAGGTTTTTTTATTTTTTTTCTTAAGATGAATTTTATTTCAAATTAATATATATGTTTGCCCATATATCACTATATTCTAAATTATTACCTAAACGAAGCCAGCGAGCTAGTTAGTAGCTTGATCATATAAATTGACAATTTTACGCATGGGCTTAAGAAACAGAATTGAGATGGATTATAACTTGGAAAGTCAAGTTTTACAAAAGATAACTAAAATAATGTAAACAGATCATGACTTTTAGCAATCCAATTGCAAAATGTACCGTGATAAAGTAAATAGTTGATTCTAGCATTATAACCTCATCATTGTTAGACCAAAAAGTATAGTCTAGGGGAGTTATAAATGTCGGGAAAGCTTCAATAGTTTTGTTTTGCTTAAGATTACAATCAGAATTTTAATGCAGAGCATGACATGTTAATCAAATTAAGTGATCAAATTATACACTTGACTTGCCACTTGGATTGAGGAAATTACACACTTTGCCATATTTCTATTGAGAGAAGTTTTAGTCATCTTTTCATTTCTCTTGTTTGCTTTGCTCCTTTTTGTTTCCCTAATTATATGGCTTTTCTTCAAGCAAGCAGTTTTATTTAAGATTAATTGAAGAATTGGAACCTGGAGGCATTTGCTATTGGAAGGACATCAAGGTAAGCATTCCTCCCATTTCCTTTCTTTCCAATCAAGGTTTAAATTAGTAATTATTCCTAATAAAAGATTTATAGAAGTCAGAACTTGGTCACAGTAAAGCAATCTGCAAAAATTATCTACTATTGTCCACTTGAATATATGTTTTGGTTTTTGTTTCACTAGTAAATGAAAAGAGCTAATGATATGTGTAATTAGAGTTCATTTAATACAATCATAACAAAAATCTATCCTTTGAATACAAGACTTGTCCATTTTCAATAATTAAGTAGATGTACATAAGTGCATGTGTAATTTTTAAATCAGTAATGCGTATGTAAATTTACTGACTTATTTATTTAATTTTTTTGAGTGGTATTTCTATTATGATAGAGCTTGTCTGTTCTTCATGACTAAGAAAAATAAATGTCTGATATGTATAACTGACTTAGGTGTATGAGCATTCCATTATTGTTAATTGCTTGCTTGTTTGTAGGTACCAAGAAAAAGCAGCTCCATGTTAATAAACCGGATGATGATATAGCTGCCGATGGCTATATCATCATCTGGTTTATGGATGCTTGTGGCAGCTTCTTTCAAGAATTTGGGACATGCCCAGGTCAGATCTTATGGATGCTTCTTTCAGGAATTTGGCATTTGAATTGTGTGAGACATGTTATCAAGTTCTTTGATGGAATATTATGTTAATTTCTTTTTTTTTCTCTATTATGCATTAATGAGTATGAATGAATTTAT
>QANT01001967.1:0-87785 GCA_003254885.1 Purshia tridentata | reverse complement strand
TTATATAACCCCCAAGAGAAATAGAAAGTAAAACCTTTGTGGATTACTTTAGGGCTCGTTTGGTTCAAGTTTTGAAGGCCTGGGAATGAGAAATCAATTCTATTCCTACGTTTGGCAAGTGCAGGGAAGGGAAATGGTTTCCTTACTCAAGGGAATCTGATGCCCCTATTGGGGGGAAAATGATACCCTTGCTCAAGCTTGGGTTTTGTTTTTCCCTCTCTTGGAAAAGTATTTATTACTTATTATATTTACTAAACTAACATTAATATTTTATTAAATTAATTAAAATAAATATTACTTTTGTTTAATAAATAAGGGTATAATTGAGAAATTATACTAGTTTTCTTTTCTTTTCCTGTACAAACCAAACAATGGAATGGAAATAAAAAGGGAATTAATAGTTTACTTTCTTAATATTACCAAACAGAAGAATGTAATCTTACATTCCATTTCATTTGGAAAAGGCATAAGAATTGAAATCAATTCCACGAACTAAACGGGCCCTTAAAGGTTGGTTAGGATAGACATGAAAACATTAAGCACCTCTACCTAGTTTTATATATTTAAGTACTTTAAAAGTTAAGAATTTAAAGAACCAAAGAGTAATAATGATGTGCCGTGGCTGACCCGCAATCACAAATTACAGTGCTGGATACTGGTCTTAGAAATGGTGTGAGAAAGCAAGACAAACGAGATGGCCTCAAATTTGATATTTTGGTGCAGTTTACAACTATTTAAATAGGGGCTACCAACTAATGAGAATGGGTTAGTTTGTTTAAATAATCGCAGCGATTTGCAGTCGCTCTGTCTCAAAGAAAAACATTATAGGCATTTTTTTAATAACATGTTTGTCCAGTCTTGTTCTGTAATGACTCTATAGTCTATATGAGGCTTAAAATCCAATCATGCATAAAAAGAAATATAAAAAATCCAATAACAATTGGAAATGATTTTTAAATATGATGATGGGAACGGACAAGAGTCCCAGTAAGTGACATGATTGGAAGAGCAAACACAAGAGAGCCGCTCTCTCATCAAAGTCTCAATTTCTGTGTCATTTTCTTTTCAATTCAATGGGAAGAAGGTTCAAATTTTCACATACAAGTTATATAAAAAGTAGAAGATTTTTAAAACACACACAAAGACGCGCTTTCTTTGGATTGGAGAGCTGACTTTAACAGGAGCCTTGACTATTAATTCAGCAAGGAAATTTCTTGCACCATTGATGAATGATGATGATCTTTAGCTCCACTGATCCGATTTCAGATAGTCATCGACGGTAGAGATCTAAGGAGGAGGAGGACCTAAAGTTGACCCCACCAAAGAATATTTAATTCATGAAAAGTTCTGCTATGTCTGTGAACAGAGGCAAAGAGAGGAAAAAAACATGGACAAAGCGAAAGACAGAGAACTGAGAAAATAAACGAGTCAGTTTTTGAAAACCAACCGCTCCAATTGTTCAATTCCTCTTCACCAAATTCCACAAATTTAAAATCCCATCTCTCGTAACCTTCTCTCTTCAACACCCAGATCTCCTTTTCTCTGAATTTGATCAAATTTTCCATCATCTTGATCAAATTCCCCTGCTTTCCATGGTGTTCTGTTTTATCGTCTGCTACAAACTCTAAACCTCTCTGTTCAATACCAGGTATTTAACATGTTTGTTTACCAACCTAATCCGTTACCATCTCTCTCTCTGTGAACTCTGTTTATTCTATATTAGTGTTGTCAAATTTTGGTTCTTTCAACATAATTTCAAATTATCCAAACAATCCTTTAATTGTCTTCGACTTTCTACGATATATACTGATTTCTTTATCTTCCTTCCCAGCTCCAAAACCCCCACCTGGGTTTCTCAAGTTCCATCATGGCAATTCAGAAAGACAAAGTAAGATTCAATGTTGGAGGCAGAATCTTTGAAACAACCGCCACAACTCTCGCCAATGCCGGCCGAAATTCCATGTTTGGAGCGATGTTCGACGAGAACTGGAATCTACAATCCGATAATTCCAATGAATACTTCATTGACCGCAACGCTGATTGCTTTGCAGTCCTGCTTGATCTTCTCAGAACCCAAGAACTTTACATCCCAGCCAACATGTCCGAAAAACTTCTTTATAGGGAGGCCTTGTACTATGGCCTTCTCGACCACGTTCGGTCCGCGAAATGGGGTCCCTTTGATGGCAACAGGTTGTGGCTTTCGCGGACTGTAACAGGCCAAGCTCCGGGCGACGGCACAGCAATTCGTGCCGGCCCGGATGGTGGTTGCTGTGTAGCTCATGGTTGCATGGTACACGTGTATGATTGGATGCTAGAGGAGCACCCTCCGATCAATCTTGATTATCAGAGAGTGAATGATGTTGGTTGGATTGATTCAGAGAACGTAGTGGTCAGTGTTTGCGAGAGGTTGGGCCGCGGAGATGGTGGGATGGGTCTGTTCAGCTCATCAAATGGTGAACTCAGGTACAAGTTTCAAGTCAATCACGAGAATCAAGCTAAGAGCTTTACTGCTGGAGCTTTGAGTTTCAGCTCAGATTACAAGATATTCTCTAGTTGTAAAGGTAGGAGCAATGAGTATGGTATTGGTGTTTGGGACCAAATGACAGGAAAGCAGAGTGATTTTTTCTATGAACCACCTGGTTGGTCACTTGGTGATGCTGACAAGCTGCAATGGTTGCAGGGGAGCAACTGTTTGCTAGTTGCAACGTTGTTTCCTAGGAAGGACAACTGTTACATCAGCTTGTTGGATTTTAGGGAGAAGAAAATGGTTTGGTCTTGGTCTGATATTGGAGCTCCTATAACTGTGGATGAGAAGAGGGTTAGAGATGCAATAGCAATGGAGGAGAGTAACTCTATCTGTGTGGTGAATGAGTATGAGGATTTGGGTTTTATTGATATGAGGAGCTCTGGTGGAAGTGTTAGATGGAGCTCAAGGAGTAGGCTAATGAAGGGGAAAATTCCTGATGAGCCTTGCTATCCCAAACTGGCATTGCATGAGGGGCAACTCTTTTCATCCATGAATGATTCTGTTTCAGTGTTCTGTGGACCTGATTGGGTTTTAACGTCCAGGCTTCGACGAAGCTATGGAGGTTCCATTTGTGATTTTTCGATAGGTGGGGATCGGCTTTTTGCTCTTCATAGTGAGGAAAATGTGTTTGATATATGGGAGACTCCACCTCCGCCAATTATATGATTCACCTTATGGTTTGCTTATTCTCAAGGCTGTGTTTCTTACATTTCCGACATACATCATACATGGTTTTCCTACATTTTTTAGATTCTAGAAGATGGAATTGCAGCAATACTATGTAGGTTTAGAAAATTTAGAGATCATAATTCTGAAGGTTGTACAGGGTTTGCTTTAACTACTATGAGGCCTGAAGAGATATCTTTAGTCTGTATGGGTTTGTCATTTGTAATAGAGATGAAATTGATTGCTTAACTACCATAACTAGAAATTTGGTACCTTTGGAAAATGCATATTCATAATTATGGTTCCTGTTTATCTCGTATGGCTCTTTCGATTGGCTCCTTCAATTTTCACTTTTCGACAGACACTCTCTCTTTCCTTCTTTGGCCCTATGCTTTGCACAGAGAGAGTGAAAGAGAGATGCTCTTTGCATGTGCGCAGTTGCAACTGCTAACTCTTTGCAAGATTTATGAATTGCATAACTTTGCAGAAAGTGGTCCTTAGTTTCAGGTGAGTTTGATTTGCGTATCTAAATTATCAGTACTTTGAATCTATGACAACCACATAACAAACAACCCTGGCCCCTTGGCTTTGCCCTTTAGCCTCTGCATTTTATGAACGTTTGACCAGTTTCTCTGCTTTTTTTTGTACTTTTATAATGCGTACCGAACACAACTTCTTTTGAACAGCTCTGGAGTTTAATTTGAAATGAAGTAGGAAGAAATCCCACTTTACTTAGAACCCTACATAAGGGTATAGATTAGTTAATTCAATCTAACTTTCTTGTTGTATGTGCCTGTGTTAGTATTCTATAAACTAAAATACAAAATGAAATAAAATATTGAAAGCCTTGCTGTATTTTAATATCCTCCAACTAATTATAATGAAGAATGATATAAGGTAACTAACATGACCTATAAGTTCTAAGTTTAAGATGAGTTGAGTTCAATTTTCAAAATTTGTTAATCTTAAGCTCTAGTGTCAGTATCCGTAACTATTATTTTTATGAGAAGATACCCTGGAAGAGAAATCATTGTCAGCCATTGTTTAATAATTATCAACACCGGCCAGTTCCAACCAACATCACCCTGATCATCATCTAGTTTAATTCATGAGCTCAGGGGGTTCTGACTCTCATCAATTTCAATGTAAGTATACGTTATAACATAATGAAAATCCCACATACGAAGTTTTGGTCATCCAAGAATAATTCAAAGTCCCGACAATTACTATTTCATGACTAGCAAGTAGCAACCATCTTTTACCTTGACAAAAGAAGAGGACAATACCAACGCCTGCATAAGGCTATTATGTGGACTTCTGGGAAATTTCCTCTACTGATTATCAAAAATTTCAAAAGGAATGTTTAAGAGTAAGCAATAACGTGTAAGAAAATGGGAGGCATACCTATCTTGAAGCAAAAAGAAAAGGGTAAAAGAAAAGGACCAAAACGGATGTGACCCACAAGGCACACAATTTTGATCAAGCATAATCCGGCATCACTTTCTTGAGGAAAGTAATTGGATGAGACTCTCCAGGGGCAAGTTTGTCAAAGGGAACGTAATTCTGCTCCTTGTTGTATACATGGCACACTGTCATTATTGTCTTCATCAAACGCCAGTTCCATGTAGCCTCGTTCAGATACTGTTAATGACATGGCAAAACATTTTAATGTTTTTTGACCTTGTTGATCTTCAGTTTTTGAACAGTTCTATTTTATATTACGGACATGTTTATGCTTTCAAATGCAAAGCTAAAGAGAATGAGTTCATTTCCTTGCACAGTTCAATCATGACTTGGACAATAAATGGACATAATAATAGGTTAATCACGATATATAGAAGAAACTGATGATATCTACCTTTCCCCAGTTTTCTTGAATAGACTTGTGAGCTGCTCGTAAGTTATAACTTGGAATCCTTGGAGATATATGGTGGGGTATATGGACATTGATATCATGGCAGAGGGTTTCAATCCTGTTAAGAAGATAATGGATCAGTTAGAAACCCCATGCTACAAGCCAGCAATGAAAATAGAACACAAACACGAATGTTTTTGAGTCAATCATCAATTCTTAATTCTCAGATACTCAAGCACAGGATAAAGACGAGCAGTCTTTGGAAAGAGAACAAGAAAGAGAGCCTTCAGAAGTATAAAGGCTCTCCAGTAAAGCTGACTGAACCATCTAATCATGTTCGTTTCAAAAATATACTGTATTCATGTCAGATTAAGGACCAAGAAGACAAGGAAGATAAATAAAGCACAATAATACCATCGAGGGTAATCACAATGAACTGTTCCATTAAGTTGAGCCTGAGCAGCATTCCACTCATCCACAGATTTGAAAGGTATATGAGGGGCCGTATGATGAACCATCGTGAATGTACTCATCTATATATTCACATAAAATGAAAAAGAAACTAATAATTAAGCATAAGCTCTATTATTATAGAATTCCGGAAAGCAATTCAATTATGTTCCAAAACAAAATGTAAAATATTGTAATCAAAATAAAGCATACGAGACCAGGAAGTAGTATTACCCAAAAGTGATAGCCTAACCATGGCATCAACCAAAAGTTTATCCATCCCATGATCCCTGTCTTGTACAAAATCAATGGCCATCCAATTGCCATAAATGCAAAAACACAAGCCAAACTTATCTGCACCCTTTTAACTTCACTTGGTCTGAACTTATTCAGATCGAAGTGGCAGATCAACCTATTAGGACACAAAATAATAATTAGACATATCTATTGGATATATACACAACAAGAATTATGACTAAAGATCACCATTACTGATATAACGGCCAAAAAAATAGAGAAGACAATATGTGATTTTACTTTTATAATTACACACCAGTGAGCTATTGACATCCAAGGCCGAAATGGGCCATATCCATATATAATTGCCTGGCGCAAAACAGGAGATGAATCAAACTCTTCTTTTGAAACAGGCTGCCAAGCTGTATCCTCAACCAACCTATAGAGATTAGGTAAAAAGGAAAAGGCAAGAAGTTAATAGAGCAAGAAGTAGAATAATTATATTAAAAGTGTGAACAAACTAAATAGAGGGATTCATGCATACAATTATTAGAAACATACTTAAAATACACACAACATAAATAAGTTCTGATACAAAGGGGGGAAAAAGGAGTGTCCTTAAAGCATAATTATGTAGCATTAGGATAGGAGCCCGGGCTAAAATAATAGAGCAAATTCGACGTCACAAAACATATAATTCATAAATCAATATAAATTCTACTAAGAAAATTATAGATATAGTAAGATAAGTGGCTTTCATGGACATGCAAGCCCATATTGCATACATTTCAATCCATATAGACATTATATGTACACTCATATGCACATACAAGTCCAACACTATTTCCGCTTAAAAGTCTAACAAAACTATTCATTTCAATGCTCTTTCAGGACAAGAATGATTAAATTCTGTAGTATCTCTAGCCTATGTTGTTATCAGGAAGTATCACTAGGAAGAGTGTGTAAATCCTATAACCAAAAATGACCTGCAATTTTTTTTATCCAATACTTGAACCTAGGATCTACTCTTTTATCCTGCCCACCCCATTGAAACTTAATAGAATCCATGGGCATATGAAATGCACCTTGGCATTGGAAAAAATTGCACATATCCATACAAAACATTTCTCCTGTATCAAGACATGCAATGTGCAAAAATGAAGCCATTTAATGAAACTTATAAGTGAATTAACATAAAAATAAAAATTAGTTGGGGAAACCACACAGACATGTTTGTTTTTGCATGATGCCGATCGTGCTTAAACCGCCAGGGTTCATATGGGTATATCAATGGCAAAAAGGCCAGCGTTCCAACAATGTCTTCCACTAATTTGTTTCTTGAAAATGATTTGTGTGCACAATCATGGCCTATAACAAAAAACTTTACAATTGGGAAGGAAAAAAAAAAAGAATGAGTTGGCTTACATATACCCTAGTAATGAAAAATAAAGAAAAAGAGCAGACTAAGTTACAAAAACCAATAAAACATGAAGAGATGTGTTTTGAACAAACCCCAGTAACTGCAGTTCCTGTCCATGCCCAAGCCAGAGGAAGTAGATACCATGGGGCTTTTGAAATCATATAGAGCCCCAATGTATAGGAAATGACAGATATTAGGACTGACTTCCATGCTTTTGCATCATCAATCTCAAACACCTTAATTTTAAAAAAGAAACAAACAAAAAAAATTGTTACTTTGAGATTGTTTACATTTCAAAACTGAACTGTAAACCAGAATCATTAGTTACATTGCACTTGCAAATAAATAAAAAATGTAGAGTTACGACGAGACGAGGAATTTTTTTTTTTTTTTTTTGCAGTTATGGAGCTTTTCAAATGAAAATTCAACTTACTCATTTGAACAGATTACTAAGTACTTACTCATTTGAACAGATTACTAAGTACTAGCTGATATGTCAAAAATCCTATACAGATGTATTATTAGGTGCAGTTGAAGCCATACGAATAAGTTGCATTGATAGTGTAGCTCTAAGAATGAAAAACAATACCTTTTTGGGAAGGGAATCAATGACATCCTTTAGCGTAACATTTTCTGGGAGTGGTTCTCCAATTTGTTTGAAACCATAACTTTCAGATAATTGTTTTCGATACTCTGCACTCTCTGTTGGAGATGGTGCAACTGGAATGGCAATTGCTTGTACAAGTGTTGTCCAATTTCTACGAATTGAACATTGTTGACGTTTCATTCCCTTTTGGAGAAGGTGGTCCCATTTCAGATAGCAGATTCCTGTCCATCACAATATGCACTATCACTTATCAGGTGCCAATAACATTGAGAATATATCAATCTAAAAGCATTAATAAATATAGTGACTTCTAATGTGGCTTTAGTCTTTTTCTGATCCACACAAAATATCCTGTTAACTTAATAAAATGAGGAGCAAAAGATAAATAATAAAGGATAGTCACTTTCTTATGTGCAATTGTGCAAAAGGAATACTATTACAATTTGTTTAACCTTGAGTTACCCAAGTGGGCTTGATAAACACTAGAAACAGAAAAAGAGATTGACGGTTGTTTTCATAACAATGCAACTGAAAACTAATATTGTCATGCATTGATTGAAACCGAAATCCCCTTTTGGCTATAAACCACAAAACATTAAAAAAACAATTTGTCAATGAATTGGAACCAACGAGAAAGACTATACAGATAACGAGAGTAGCACACCTGAAGTATAATGGACTCCCATTCTTTGGCTTCGAATTGGCTTCTGATAGGGCCCCTGAAACTAAAACCAAAAAAGGAGAACGATAATTTAAAAAAAGAAAAAGAAAAGAAAAAAAAGCAACTGGGTACGATAGAGAACAGCAAAGGGGGTAGCTTACCATGGAAAGAAACATAGAATCTGCAAGTCTGCAAGCCATTTTGAGCAGAATTTACAGAAATCCCAGTTCAGAATGACCCCCACTTCAGAGCCTCTTAAAGCTCTTAACTTTGCGAGAGCTACTGCTGTTTGAGGTGTGAAAAATATGGGCTTTCTTGGTGGGAGAGTCTTAGAAGGAATATCGACTGCTCATTTCGCTTGCATTCTATTCTATGTCGGAACTCAAGTCCCTCTTCGTCGCTCACTGCCAGCCTTACTAGTGTGGATAGATTTTCTCAAGTTCAACTCACCGCGACCGCTTGTTATTTTCATTTTTCACTCGTTTTCTCGACATCACAAAATATGGAAAGAAAAAACAAATAAATAAATAAAAAGTGTTTATTTTTTTTGAAAATTGATGATCCATGTTTATATTATGTGAATTGCGATTTGCGTGTGATAAAATTCATTCCAGTTTCCACTTACGGTAACCAACTTTGGTTGGATTCACACTTCCACAAATCCAACTTAGGTGAGTAGGTGCCTTCTCTTCTAAGAGTCCAAAATTATAGTCAAGGAATCAATGATTCTTGGGCTCTTTTCTAATCCTGGAAGAGTGGCATGTCCATGTTGGGCCTTCTTAGTTACTTCATTGGGCCTTGGGCTCAGCTCATTGGTCAATGATCCAAACAGGAAAGAGTGACATTATTTTGACCGCTCTCTATTGCTAAGTTCTAATTTTCTCAGTTTTTCCTATTTTACCTCCGAAAACCGCTCATTGGAGAGAGAGAAAAGTGGCAGGAAGGACCGCCAGTGACCTTGCTGGCGGCTGGGGTGGGGTCAGGTGTTGGTGTATCGGGTTGAGTGTTGCTGGGTATTACAAAAATTGTTTTTTATTTTTATTTATAAGGGTAAAATAGGAATTATAAAAAAATTGTATTTGGGGTAGTCAATTGAGTAAAATAGAGTGGTCTTTATAGTCCCACTCGACAGGGAATTGCCAGTAAGCTTCCAAAAACTTGTCTGCCGATCACTACTCAAATCTCTTCCCTTTTTCTTTGTTCCACCTCAATGTTTAGCAGAGAAAATTGCAACGTCAAATTAAGAAATCACACTACGACTGCTACATAGTACATGCTGTCCCGTAGTCATCCAGTTTGGACGGCAACATGGGACACAAGATTATGATGTTTATGGTTAATATAAGCATGAAGATTAAGAACCAGTCAATCGTATCATTCTATGGTCCCATGCAGCCGGCTAAAGATCCCATCTTCAGATAACAGAATGATATTCTGAAAGATTTTTGGTTCTGGGACTGAGTCAACTTGTCTAGACCTGAAAGGATTATATATCTTAGGCTACACAAGATTGAAGATGCTCTGCTGAATTGAATATTTCAATATATATTTTCAGATTCTAGCTAGAAGTTACTTATGAGACTTTGATAATGTAAAAATTCAACCAACTACTCATTCTTATTGACCAGGAAATGAAAAACCTCATATACCAATTGGTCTTTTTTGAGTCAATTAAGCAGTCATTCCCTAGTAGAGATTCACCAATTATGGCTACTCCCTATCTTTTCTTATTCATCTTCATGTTTCTGTACAATCCTCACAAGATTAGTTCAAGTAAGTATGCAAAACCAAGGCCAACAACAACACATATAGCTGATTTTCTCTCCCTCTACAATGCCTTAACAGCATTTGGTTTTTCTGTTTTGTTCACCAGGTGCTTGCACATTGGACTTTAGCAAATTCCCTTATGAAGCGCAAAGTGAGTGCTTTGACATATCTGCAGGTTCTGTCCCACCTTTAGTCATGCATTCATGTTGCGGTTCTGCCCTCCAATCTCTACTCCAAGCAATGACCATAAAAGCTAATCAGTCTAAATCCATATTCCTTGAGTTGGCTGAGGCTCAGAACTGTAGCAACATATTCCAAAATCTTCATCAGAGGACCATTATTACCAAGTGTCAACTCCAAAACTTTATCTCTTCTTCAACACCAAACCTGTGCTTAAACAATGTTGATTCAACCATTGATCGTGTTGGGGTTGAAACTTACAATGCATTACTGTCCAATTGCAAAGACTTATCTAGAAGAAATCATAGTGATGAAGCATGTTTCAATTGCGTTGTCTCATATAGGCAATCCTTGAAAGCTCTAAAAGAAAGAAACAATTTAGGTAGAAAATGGTGTGATGAAGCTCTACTTGTTAGTCTTGCTAGCTCTGATGTTGAATCCCCAAACTGGGTTCCTGAAACTTTTTCTTGTTTATGGAATGAAATACGTAAGGTTTCCGAATCCTTGTATATGAAGCATCAAATATATTTATTTCACAGACTGATCATAATTAATTTTGTTCTTGTGTCTCTGCAGAGTCTCCATGGCCTATAAAAAATCAAAACAAAGGTAAAGGAGAGCATAAAAGAGAACAATTTAGTTACCTTCAATGTTTGTGTTTCCTATAGTTGCATGATATGCATTTCAGCTCTAACACAACTGACAAATGTGTAAAATTAAGCTCATATGTTGGGTTCCAAGAAGCTTCTTGCTATAGTAATTGTGGCAGCAGCGCTGGTCATCATAACTCCAATTCTTTATAAGATAACGAGGAAACAACTACAGTATGCAAGTGACAAAGACATTGAAAATCTATCAGGTGAGCTTTTCTTTGTAGCCTATTCTAAGGGTTAATAATTATTAAGAAGTAAGATCTCATTCTCATATATTTGTTACCGCGGTACTTAATTTATAGTCTTCAAGACGACACTAGAGGAAGCATCCAGGAGTTTCTTCAACTGCTCTGGTCTTTACATATTCTCACAAGACGAAGTGATGAAAGCTACCAACTATTTTGATGATTCAAACTTGATTGGAGAGGGAACCCTTGGTATGAAACCATGCATATGCTGATCATTTAATTCAGTACACTCAAAATTGGGCTCAAGTTATAACCCACTAGTTTTTTCAGGGAAAATGTATGTTGGGATAATGCCTAGTGGAATGCCAACGGCGATTAAAAGACTTAACGAGGGGATTAAGCTTCAAAATTTTAATGATGAGGTATGCAGGAAAGCAAAGATAAGGCATCCTAATTTGGTCAGCATTTTGGGATATTGTGACAGAGAAGAACACTGTCTTGTTTATGAGTATTGTGTAAATGGTAACCTAGCAGGCTGGCTTCTTGGTAAGATATATTTATATATATATATAATCTCATCTAAGTTATTGTTTTTGTTCTTGTTTTGAGTGTGCCATTTCTGTGTATTTGTATTGCGGTAAGCTTTGAGTATATATATGTAGCTGCAGGTAATGGGAGCACACCAATCTTGACATGGGAACAAAGAATGCAGATATCTATAGGCATTGCAAGGGGCTTGTGTTTTCTCCATGCCAACCCCTTGGAAAAAATGGTTCATGGAGATGTAAAGGTAATTAATTTCTTGGTTCATTTAATATGCTTCATGCGTAGGCAAATATGATTTTGAAGACAAACTAATGACCCTGCAATTATATATGTCTCAGTTATCAAACATATTTCTGAATGAGAAACTTGAAGCCAAGATATTAGACTCTAACTTATCAGACTCCAAGCCAAATGAAACCAAAGGGTTGCAATTGCAAAGCATAAAAAATGACATTTTCGATTTCGGGGTTGTGCTGCTTCAAGTTTTGACAGGAAGGAAACCAAAATATCTGGTTGAGGAGGTTTGCTCATTCTAAACCCCTAGCTAATGAGCTTAAAATTGTGGGCTAATTGATAATGTGGCTTGCATTTTTATGCAGGCAAGGGATGCAATACTAAGAGGAGACAGTGTAAGTGCCATGGCGGATCCAAGGTTAAATGGGGCTTATGTTTCCTCTGAATTTCGAAATGTAATGTCAATAGCTGTTCTGTGTACAGCTCGAAATGAACTTGGAAGACCATACATGGAACAAGTTGTACGAAAACTTGAAGAAACGCAGAGTTTAGTGTGAGACAATAATGAGATTGGAAGAAGAAAAGAAGTAGCAACCACTCAATAACTGTGGATATATGTAGAATTGTGTTCTCCTTGTAGTTTTCCACATGACTTCAACCATGAATGACATGCAGTCCAACATGAGCCTATCATAAATTCATAATCATGTTGTAAATATCATAAATGATGTGGCTGTCTATTATCATATTTAATATTTATGTTGAGAGAAGTCTAGAGGGATATTATGGATCTGAGGGCGAGAAGGCAGAAAAAAAAGAGATTTACTTAATTAAAGGTTAATTAACGGAATTTTATTTGAACCGCCTTTATTGTATTTTTTCTTTTCCTCTCTATATTTCTCTTTATTTTATAATAAATCATAATTTTTTGTCTTTTTTTTGTCATTATTCTCAATCTAAATTGGATTAGATTTGTGAATTTAAAAATGAATCACAAAATTCTAGACCAAATCATGTAATTGATAAAATCATAAAAACAATGTTTAAAATGTGAAAAAAGAAGAAAAAAAAGGAGGAAGCCACGTCCTATGAATATCGTATATGATGCACGCGTCGAGTAGTGGTGGATCCACGTCACAAGAGAGCTGACAAGTGCCAAGTCGGTCGGTGAAATCCCAGCTGCTGAAGGAAGGCTGTACCAAACAGCAAAAGTGTAACGAACAAAAACAATCGCATCATCAATCAATCAATCAATCACAGTCTTCTTCTTCTTCGACAAAATTTCAAAACCAAGCCAACACAGCAAAGAATCCGACACTCATTTCTTAGAAGCAAACTCCAAACTGCAAAGAATTCGGTCCTCCCTACCAAATTACATTTTTAACGTTAAAATTCCATTCAAACATTAGACGAGTGTTTGGAAGGCAGAGGTGGTGATGCTGCGCAAATTGTTCTTTCGGAAGCCGCCCGATGGACTCTTCGAGATCTGTGAGCGAGTTTACGGTGCGTTTCTTCATTTGTTCATTCTGCTTTTAAATTCGACAGTTTTTTGTTTCTGTTTTCTGTTTTAATGTCTGGAAATGAGACATTTGTGATTGCATGTGTGTGTATGTAAAGTCCGGTTTGGCAGTGGCTGCATTGTGTGCTTAATTAAGTGCCAATTCCGAATTCAGCTATGTTTGGTAGCTTAGAAAATATAGGAAAATGGTGTCCCAGAAAATTTAGGAATGCCCCTTAATAGTATTTTTCTTGTTAATCTATTGAGGAATGAGGAAACAATGAAGAGCATTTAATAGAACCTAACACTTTTATTTGTGTTAGTTTTGTACTGTACCCAATAAAAATAAAATAACAAAGAAAAAATTGGTTCTTCGTGCGTATTTATTCTAAGCAGCCAAACAAAAAGCTGATACACTGAGGCAGGAATTTAAGACTTGTGGAACTGTATTTATTACTTGTTGCATAGCGGTGAAAAACAGATGATTAACCAACAATCTTGTCGGGTTGTCACTTTTCTAAAATGATTGAATGTAGGTGAGTAATTAGGTTGCTAAAACACTAGCTAATTGCATAAGAATCTTACAGTGATACAATCTTATGTGATAACATCACTGCAAGGATAAATGTTGGACTTCTTTTAGAGAGTTGTGGTTACGGCTTAAGCATAAAATATGAACATAACCAGCTTGTTCTTTTCTCTTTAATTTTTCTTTTCAATTACTAATACTCGTCTACATTTAGTTTTTGATTGCTGCTTCACTACCGATGCTTGGAAGGATGAAGAATATAAGGTTTACATAGGTGGGATAGTTGGTCAACTCCATGATCACTTATCTGATGCTTCATTCTTGGTGTTCAATTTTCACGATGGAGTGGCACAAAGCCAGATGGCCAACATCTTGTCTGAGTATGATATTACCATAATGGATTACCCTCGGCACTTTGAAGGTTGTCCAGTGCTCACAATGGAGTTGATCCATCACTTTCTTAGATCAAGTGAAAGTTGGCTAGCGCTTGGGCAGAATAACGTGCTGTTGATGCACTGTGAACGTGGAGGTTGGCCTGTTTTGGCTTTCATGCTGTCTACTCTCCTGCTTTACAGGAAACAGTTTAGTGGAGAGCAGAGGACACTGGACATGGTTTACAGGCAGGCTCCCCTTGAGCTTTTGCATTTGTTATCACCACTAAATCCAATCCCTTCGCAACTGAGGTATCTACAGTATGTATCAAGGAGGAATGTAGCAATGGAATGGCCTCCTCTGGATCGAGCGCTTACCTTGGACTGTGTCATTTTTAGATTTATTCCTAATTTTGATGGGGAAGGTGGTTGCCGTCCGATATTTCGCATTTATGGACAGGACCCTTTTCTTGTTAATGATCGAACTCCCAGAGTCTTATACTCGACCCCAAAAAAAAGCAAAACCATCCGAGCTTACAAGCAGGTAATATCCTACTCTCTTGATTTCACATGTCAGTTTTTCCTTTTACATGTCAGTGTTTCCTTTTATTTTGTTTTGAATGTTTAAAACCCCTTCTATTATGTTGCAGGCAGAATGTGAACTGGTTAAAATTGACATTAATTGCCATATTCAAGGTGATGTTGTTGTTGAGTGCATTAGCTTAAGTGATGACATGGAGCGCGAAGAGATGATGTTCCGTATCATGTTCAATACAGCCTTTATTAGGTCTAATATATTGATGCTCAACCGTGATGAAATCGACATGTTGTGGGATGCTAAGGAACAATTTCCGAAGAATTTCAGAGTAGAGGTATTTCTCTGCTTCTTTTGATTACTTGTTACTGTTCTGTTTGTTTAATGCTGACAGGTTGTTTGGCTGCCATATGGTTGAAGATCATTTTTTCAGAGATGGACGCTGTCACATCCATTATTCTGGGTGGTATGTCATGCTTTGAGGATAAGGAGGGCCTTCCTATGGAAGCATTTGCTCAAGTTCAAGAGATCTTTAGCCATGTGGATTGGTTAGATCCCAAGGCAGATGCTGCAGCACTGAATGTGCTACAACAGATGGGTGCTTCAAATATTGCGCACAAAAAGTTGTACTGTGATACTTCCCAGAGTGCTGGGAATGATGTGCAGGAAACAAGTCCACGATATATACAAAGGAAAAAGAAACCCTTGAATTTGGAAAATAATTCTAAGAACTTTCTATCCTCTGCCGAGGTGCAGTCAGTGGCCTCACTGATGCAATCTCCGGACACCACTGTGAGTAAGCAGGAAGCTAAACCTCAAGACATTCATACTGCACTGCAGCCATCCAACCAAAGTGATTCAGTGTGCCAGAAGATGCCCCAACCTTCTCAGTCAACCCCAGTGGAAGCATTCGCTCAGGTTCAAAAGATTTATAGCAATATGACCTCACCTATGCAATATCCAGATACCACTGTGAGTAAACAGGAAGCTAAACCTCAAGACATTCATACTGCACTTCGGCCGCCCAATCAATATGATTCAGTGTACCACCAGAATTTTCAACCTTCTCAGTCAACCCCAGTGGAAGCATTCGCTCAGGTTCAAAAGATCTTTAGCAATGTGACCTCACCTATGCAATCGCCAGATACCACTGTGAGTAAACTGGAAGCTAAACCTCAAGACATTCATACTGCACTTCGGCCACCCAATCAATATGATTCAGTGTGCCACCAGAAGCCCCAACCTTCTCAGTCAACCCCAATGGAAGCATTTGCTCAAGTTCAAGAGATCTTTAGCAATGTTGCCTCACCTATGCAATCCCCAGAAACCACTGTGAGTAAACAGGAAGCTAAACCTCAAGACATTCATACTGCACTTCAGCCACCCAATCAACGTGCAAAAGCCAAAAGTGCTTCAATTGCACCGCCAACACCTACACCACCTCCTCCGCTGCGACCTTCTATGACTACTTGTGCTATGACAACTCCTCCTCCACCACCACCCTCGCCACCACCTTGTCATCCTTCAATTTCAAAACCTGAAGATTCTTCACTTTCCAATGAGACTGAAACCTACTTACAGGATGGAACCCAGCCAACAATTAGTAGCCATCCAGCTGCCCTTGGGATGCGAATCTCAAGTAGCATTTCTGGCAGTGTGTTGCCTGATCCACAATCCTCTCCTCCAGATTCTACAATTACTAAGACAAATCAGACTCCTCCAACTCCTCCACCGCCTCCTCCTACAACACCTCCTTTGAAGGAGAACCTTGCTGCTAGTTCTAGACCACCGCCACCTCCACCTCCGCCTCTTCACTCAGGCAAATCTGGAGGCACTACAAGTTCATCTCCAGTGCCGCCAGCTCCACCTACTGCCCCCACTCCTCCAGCTCCTCTGGCTAAAGGGGCTTCGAAGGCAGGAATTCCTGGACCACCAGTCAGTTCCCCTGGTAGTGCAAAAGGACGTCTTTCACGTACAATAAGCTCAAAGAATAATAATTCAAAGAAACTGAAGCCATTGCACTGGTTGAAATTATCGAGAGCAGTTCAGGGAAGCTTATGGGCTGAGCCACAAAAGTCTGGTGAAGCCTCCAAGTATGAACTAACTTGCTAGAAGAGAAGATCAATGTCATGTGATGGATCAATTTTGCATCACCTTGACTCTGATATGTTTTTATTTATTTTCTTGAGATAGGTCTCCAGAGATTGACATGTCAGAGCTTGAGAGTCTTTTCTCAGCGGCAGTTCCAACTTCAGCTCATGGAAAGAAATCAACTACACATGGTTCAGTTGCACCTAAATCTGATAAAGTCCAACTGGTAATTTTTTTATTTTCAAATCTCAGTTGATGCACAGCATGATTGCTTTTGTTGGTTTTGTTACTCATGTGGTTTATATTAATATTTATATTTCTTTGTTGATCATGTAACTATTATGAATTGGAGCTAAGTGTTCTGCTTTCGTACTTGAATCGCAGCAAAGTTTGAAATCATTTCACTATCTATATTTTAGCATGCACTGGTGAAATCATATCTATATTTGACTTGTTCAATGCAGATAGACCACAGACGAGCATACAATTGTGAAATCATGCTTTCAAAGGTGAAAGTTCCATTGCATGAGTTAATGGTAAGCTTGATCATATTTCTACAAATGTGTAAACATTTGCTTCTCTAAATCATTGTAGTTAAGATTTACTTCAGGTTAATTTTCAATCAACACAGAAATCAACTCAATAGATGTTTAATTGAATCTATACCATCTTAAAAACATGGACAAGCACAATGTGTGTGTACAGGAAAATTGCAAAAAAGAAGAGATTCCAACTACTGGGTTATAAATTCATTATGGGCCTGATGTATAACCAACTATTTGATGAAAATGGTTGAATGACTAACAACATGGGCATGGGATATGGTGGGGAAATGATGGTAGTCTTAAAGGTTTCTGGCCTTTTTTTTTATTTGATCCCATTCCTTTTCTGTGGTGTCATACTTCAACTACTTTTCACATTTTTTGGGAGTCGGGCCTTATTTTGTGTAAGTTGCAATAGAAATTTTTATTTATACAGATGCAGGTTGCGGTCCATGTTTATTGATTATAGTCTTTGACTTTTTCCATTTTGCTTCCAAATTGGTGCTACTTCTACCCAACAACTTCATTTCTCTACTAATAATGAATCTGGTGCCAATTTACTGTAGCATGTATGTCCTCTTTAACACTACAAAAGAGCATCTGAACCACATAACTGTGCTGTAATTCTTAACAAGCTTCCTTTCAGTATTCATGCAATTTTTTTCAGTCTGAGAAGCATTGCATGGTATGGGGTTATGTCATCACGTTACTAGTTATCCTTATCAGTTATGCCTTCTTCTGTAACGTTGACAGAAGTCAGTGCTTGCCCTGGAAGATTCAGCACTAGATGTTGTTCAAGTTGAGAACCTCATAAAGTTTTGTCCAACAAAAGAGGAGATGGAACTACTTAAGGTGGGTCATCATACTGTTACTGAAGATAAAAGGTTTACCTTTTATTTTCAAGTTTATAATTTCATTTATATTTTATGTTCAGGGCTATACTGGAGATAAGGAAAAGTTAGGAAAATCTGAACAGGTTTGGAGGTTGCTATTCTTGCATTTTGTTTGTTGATCTTGGAATCTAAGTTGTTTTTATTGATTTTTGAATGTTGATGACAGTTCCTCTTAGAGTTGATGCAAGTACCTCGAGTGGAATCTAAGCTCAGAGTTTTTTTATTCAAAATACAATTCCGTTCCCAGGTGAAATAGCATATCTATCAGCTTAGTTGTTACATTGTTTGGGTTTTATGTTAATATTTATGGTGCCACGTAACTGCCATGTAGGTTTCTGACCTTAGAAATAGCCTGAATGTTGTGAACTCTGCAGCAGAAGAGGCAAGTTACTCTTTTTTCCTCTCAATGATTTACAGTAATCATTCAAATATTACTGAATCTCATTTGTCTTACTACCTATACTCCTTATCAGATCAGGAATTCTAGCAAATTAAAAAGAATTATGCAGACAATTCTTTCATTAGGAAATGCTTTGAACCAGGGAACAGCTCGGGGTAAGTTGACTGAATTGTTGTTAGCATTATGCAATACCATATCATCTTTATATATACAACGAAGAGGCAGCGAAGTTCCCTATATCAACTTTAATCCAAAATAAAGAATTCCAATCACATACTTGAGAAACATCCAAAGGGACAAACTCTCATACCTTCATACATACTGTCATACATGCTTGTCTTTATGGACATGGAAATAACTTTTGTCTATGGGTTTTAGACAGCAGCTTCCAAGAATTTAGACATGTCTGTGTCTGAGTTTCTTTTGGGTACATGCAGAGGGATCACAGACAGAAGACAGTCATGAAATAAGAGTAATAGTATTGTGGAAGTTCCTTTACAAAAATGCACAATACCTTTAAGCAGTTGTTCATTAATCCATAAGCAAGTCAAAAACCATGTTTCTTTAACTCTAATTAAAACTATTCTGGAAATTAGCCTGCAAAACTAATTAAAACTAATTGCAACCTTGTTGCTCTGCCCAGTGAGTTTTAGTTGTTGTCTGGTCGCTACTAATGAGTTGCATTAGCAACATGCATATATCCATATCATGAAGTGATACCTTATCATTTCGGGGAAAATGTGGGAACCTTACATATGACACATGCAACAGACTTTAATGCTGCCGATTGGTATAACTAATTTCATTCCTTCTAATTGAGTCTGATAGTTGATATTATACTTTAGGCTCTGCTATCGGATTTAGGCTGGATAGCCTTCTTAAACTCATTGAGACTCGTGCAAGGAACAACAAGATGACTCTCATGCACTATCTTTGTAAGGTACAATTTGTTACCTATTTCTATGGATTATCTTTGTAGGACCATGTGCTTTTATTTTTATGTTCTCATTAAATGATTTTTGAGTGCTACTACGTAAAATATTCAAAAGTGCAAATTGCATATTTGTTCAAGTATATACTCAACTGTGTTGTAGTCTGATGCATAACCTTGTTATAAGAAAGTTTCTGTAGACTATTGTTTCTGAAGGATTGCCCAACGATTGCTTGGTTCTTAAGGGGGAAATATAATCAGGTGGAAACGCATGTGTTTAAGAGAATCATCTACTGTAAACAAGCTTAAAGGAAGCTGAAATGCTTATATTTTTGTGTTTTCAATTGCCAGTTTCAATTAAAAACTAGTATTATTTGTTGTTTTTGTGCCCAGTTGATGGCTTCTTACTAGTATTTTGTGCAACAAATTATGCTGTTTTATTTGTATCTTGTGGCTTCTAGTGGGCATAGGATTGGCACTGACCACTGAGGTTGCGCTTTCATTGCCCAACATCTATAGTAACCTCTAGATATATAGATGGCTTTTGGAGTCCTTTGGCTTTTGTTTTTCGCTTCAAGATTTGGTATTCAATTAAGCTACCTTTAAAATTATAGTCGTCATAATTGCTGAAAAAGGGTTGAATTTTCATAGTGACTGATTCTACTAATGTGATTTTTTAAAACTCGAGAGGGGATGAGAGATACTAAAGTGGATTACTATCAAGTGTGATATTGGGGTCTCTCCAAACTATCTTGGAGTGAAATTGTTGAAATCTTCGGACAATATATGCTGCATACTCTGTTCCAGTTCTGGCCTTGTATAGTCTTAGGATACCAATATCTTCTCCAATGAATACAGCATGATGGAGGGAGGTTTCCAGAGCTCTGAGAGACATCCCTTCAGTTTTGTTTTCCTATCATCCATGGGAGCAAAATCTTGTCTGTTTGAATGTACTTACAATATTTATTACTGGTTTGTCATGTTCAATTTTTATTGATAAGCTGTAGGTACTCTCCAACCAACTACCAGAGGTTCTGGATTTTTCTAAAGACTTGGCCAGCTTAGAACCTGCATCAAAGGTATTGTTTTTGGGTCTGGTCCATAATTTTCAGGGATTTATTTGCCATATATTGACTCTACATTTTGATGCACTACCAGATACAATTGAAATTTTTGGCAGAGGAAATGCAAGCTGTAAGTAAAGGATTGGAGAAAGTTGTGCAGGAATTATCCACATCTGAAAGTGATGGTCCTATATCAGAGGATTTCCGTAAGGTATTTCTACCCATTAGCTAACATTTCATCTTGGTAAAGAAATCCATTCTGAAACCCACCCACCCAATCCCCTTCCCCTGAAAAGGGAATTAAAAAAACAAAGAAAGAAAAGGAAAAGAGGTTACTTCTACTGGGTACAAAATTATGCGTAAAGAACTCAGTTTACTTCTGCTGGGTACAATGATGATATGTATCTATTAAAATTCTTGTGATGTGATTCAATTTTCATAGAATTTATAGCTCATCATTCAGGTTTTGACTTCTCTTTTTTCTCATAACCTTCAGACTCTGAAGGAGTTTCTCCGTTTTGCTGAATCTGAAGTGAGGTCTCTGGCTTCACTATATTCTACCGTTGTAAGTCTTGCTTTGAGGAGTGTCGTTTCAATCATTTATAGTATTGGATAGAGTATTCTTAACATGGAGCTGAATGTTTTGCAGGGTAGAAATGTGGATGCATTGATTCTTTATTTTGGAGAAGATCCTGCTCGCTGCCCATTTGAACAAGGTATTCACTGAAATTTGACTTGGTGTACGAGACCTTAGTCAGGCTGGCCATCTTCCTTTGTCATTTGATGTCATCACATCTGCATCATATCACTTTCTGAATGAGGAATGTTGTATACTCTGCCATCCTTGTATATGCCTCGAGAACAAGTTAAAATACCCTATGTGCTGCTGCTTTTTTATTTTAATCAGTGGAGGCCATGTTTGTGGTGGTTTGTCGACTCATGAAAAATCCACCATAAATAATTATGTTCGTTTGGCTTGGCTTAATATGAAGTAATCAGCATGAGTTGAGCCGGTTTGCGTACAGCACTTTTCATTACGTGCTGACTTTCTAACCATTTCAATTTACTGCTGCAGTTATTTCAACTTTGCTCAACTTTGTCAGAATGTTCGTCAAAGCCCATGATGAAAATAGCAAGCAGGTTGAGCTTGAAATGAAGAAAGCAGCAGAAAGTGAAAAGCACAAGACAGGTGCTTCAAAGGATTCCGAACGATTGTTACAAAATTCAATCCGTAGTAGCAATGTCAAATGATTAATGTCACATGCTCGTTTTCTTGGCCAAAAAGTATAATATGAAAATGAGATCGAGCAGAATTCATTTATTTTTCCTTTTCCTTTTTTTTTTTGTCCTTTTCTTTTTCCCCTTGCATCGCGAAGTGGGCAAAGATTTTGATCATTGATATTGGAATAGAATGTAAATTAGCAGTTGAAAAATAAATCTGAGATGTAGATATAGAGTTGTGAAGTGAAAATATGTTGCTACAAAGCTGATTTTGTCCACCGGGATTTTTTATTTGGGCAAATGTTTATTACTCAGTTTTTATTACCCACTTGTTATCTTAGTAATGTGAATTTAGTAACATTGGACTAGATAATAATATGGCATAAAGTTTCCACAATGCCATTCTTCAGTAGCCAATTTGCAACATATCACTGCCAATTTCTTTCATTGCTGAAGGGATTTTTGTGGTGTTTCCATTATATTTTTAGCCATATGATCCTTTTTCATAATTTAAAAGTGGAATGCACATTTGGTGGAATAATAAATTATTGAGAAGCATAAAATCACCCGAACACAAGATTTAAGACATGATGAGTGTCCAAGATGACATTTGTTAACTCACTAAGTAAGTATATGGTAGGGAAGCTTGTGTGTTTGGTGTGCTTGGCTATAAGTCATTTTCAACATTGCACCTAATACGGCACTCACAAATAGGATATTAAAAGCATACTGAGGACTTTGAACGTCGGTTGTTTCCCTAATTTATTTGCAGCATAACCATCACATTTCAGTATAAAATATTGAGAAGTATCAAATCTTACGCAAATGTCCACTTATTGGGATCCATATGTTATCGATTTTAAATCAAGGTCTCATGCAATTGGTAGAAGAACCTAAACCATCTTGTTTAAGGTCGCCAACGTGCAACTTTTAATACCAATTAAGATGTGATGGTTGACCAGTTCGGTTCTACTCTTACCGATGTTTCATCCACCTATGTTAAACTAACATTTGTTTGTTGGAGTTGGTCGTTGTTTGGCCTCTAATTCATACCTAGAACTCAATTAGGATCTTGGAGTCTGTGAGATGACTTTTAAGTCTTTTTATTATATTATTAAATTCAGAAGCAAACAATAACAATGTTGATGCAGTTAAAAAAAAATTAGCTATGACATGACATTATATTATTTGCCAAATATGATACTTGTTGTGACATAACATTAGGATATTGGGAATTTGGGACTGACCAAATGCACCAAACTAATCACTTTCTGGGTTAAGGATTGCACCAACACTAACTAGTCTAACTACTATAAAAGCCAAGCCAAGTGGAGTGGTTAGGTGGCTCTTTTTGTCTGAGAAACAAGACCCAGATTTTTCAGACGAAAAAGAAAAAAACCCAGATTTAACGACATTGGGTTGTATTGTTTTGAGTATAGAAAAACAACAAACAGAAGTGAAAAAAAGTGAAAAAGAAAAAGAAAAAAAAGAGTTTGGTTTGGTTTGGTCGAAAAGAAAGAATAGTAAAAAATGATATGGGATCAGGGTAGGCACGTTGGTTATGGGTGGTGGAGTAATTACAATGTTCAGAACAGTATGTCTTGTATATCGAGCAAATCACGTGCCCGCAACGTTACAAAGATGCTCACTATTCTCATAATATTATTCACAAAACAATTTACATATGAGTTTAATCCCTTCTCTTTCAATCCCAATACCATATGATTTCTTTTTTTCTCTGATCAAATCCCCAGACCCTCATGTCCCGGTCGAGCCTCCTCCTCTCAAATATGTAATTTATTTTCATAAATTACGCAGTCCAAAAAATAAAAGATGGGTAATTAAAATCAAATTGGAAGTAGTAATAGTAAAAAGTAAAAACTGCAGTTGTTTGTGTCGGTGGGAATTTTCTTTTTCTTCATTTTTGTGCCATTTTTGGACCCAGCGGTGGGAGTTGGGTTGAAAGTTGAAACTCCAACTTGTCGCCGTCTGCCTGCAGCAGCACTGCGTATAATTTGGGCTCACATGCCGATTCCAAAATCTAGTGGGCCACCCTAATTTATATATACATATATATACGAATCAAATCCTAAATAAAGTTGTATCTCTATAATTTTCTGACTCTCTCTTATAAATTATAATGTATTTAAATGAGATTCTGATGCATTGTAATTAATCTGATGACTAAGAAATATGATTGCAACTCATGTATTCATAGTACTCTCATATTTTTATACAAAAGCAACATTACATTGACCATGTATTCATAATTTGTGCGACAATTATTGTGCACCTAACGTATCAACTTTATTAATCTTTGCATACGATTCATGTTGGTGTTGGATTCCATATCCCATCACTTCAGTCAGTCATAATCTCATAAGCCAAAATCATTCCCATATTGTCTCATGGACTCGTCTTTTCACATTATTTAGATGAACTGAATTTGCACTTAGTGTTTGTCCTCACTCCTTAGTTTAATATAGCAATTTAAGTTCTCATAATCAAGATTTCAGCATTGTCCAACACAACATTGAAGGGAAGGGAGGATCCAATGTATGGTTATAATGCAACCCCAAATCATAATTAAGCAGTTCATTTGCCTTTTCTTTTTAGGTGGGGGTCACATTATTAGGCAAGCTTGCTAATAAGGCAAAGGTTTATGCAGCATAGTATTGAGTTGCATTAAAATGTGAAGTAATTGTTTTGTCCTTTGATAAACAACCCTTCCTAGTTATTAGACCAAGATTTAAAGCTAAAGAGATTAACAGTTGCTCATATCAAGTAATGTCAAAGGATCAACATGTGTGAAGCTTCCTCAAGTTGGCATCATCACCTTTTGGCCTTTTATCAAAAGAGAGAAAGAAAAAGAACCATGCCATAATTTATGAGGTACAAATCAATAGGCTCACGCTAACATCTTCAATACAAAAGCAATAAGAAATTTTTGCCACTTTTATTACGGCATTGGATGAGTGGAGGAGCTTGGCCGCCACCAAACCCCGTTACCTGAAACTATTGCCACCACCAAAATTCACCATATGCTTCCAAACTCCACCTCTCTCTCTCTCTCACACATACACACACTGTCTCAGTCTCTCTCCCCCTCTAAAATTAGGAAGTGCGTCTCCATTTGCATGTGAGATATATGAATGACTTTTGGTGTTGCCTCGGTCACAGAGTTCATAGTGATCCTCCAATCTATATATCATATACGTATGCAAAAGTTGAAGGCTTAAGGGAATCAATACCCCCCAAAAAAGAGCAAAAGAGATCATCCTCAACACACCTCTAATCATTCAACCCCACCATATTTATATCTCACTTTTCTACTTTACTTTCTAAGTCACACTCACAGTCTCAGAGTCTCACACAGAACAGACACACACCCAACAAAAGAAAAATAAAAAATAAAAAAACCAACACTGTGACTCAGTGACCCAGTCCCTTACAAGTTACAACTAATTATCAGCACTCTGCTTTCCATTTCTTTCCGAAGACAAAGGGATCCTAATGTTTCACACCCCACAAACCGCCATTTCTTCTGCTTAACGCTTTTCCTATTCATTGGTACCACCTATGCCCCATTGTACTCGTTGCTAAAGAAATAATTTCAAAGATAAAAAGCAATGGATGTGGGTAGAAGGAGTAGTGTGGTTGCAGGGTCAGTGTGGGAGAGCAGGATGAAGATTGATGAAGTTAAAGGTGGGATTAAGGTCTTCAATGGTGAAGAGAATTCTGAAGAGACTAGTACCAATAATGGGGTTGCTGGAACTCCTCGTACAAGGTTGAGGAGAGGCCAAGCTGGTGGTACTGCTGGTGGAGCCGTGAGTACTGGCAAGAGAAAGACTTGGAAATCCGACACCATTGAAGGTTTTGAGAAGAAGCCAATTCAGATAGCTAAAGGAAAAACCGAGTCTTTGAAGAATTCTGATGAACAGGGCAAGGAACTGAGTGTCTCTGTTGATGGGATCAAGAAGAGCCCAATTCCGGTGAGGAGGCTTAGATCTGAGGGAAGCAAGGAGATTGGTGTTGTTTCTGATAAAACTGAGAGAAGCCCAATTGGGAATAGGAAGCCAAGGCCCGAATTGCTGAAAAGTTCTAGTGATTTGGGCAAGAATGGTGGTGTAGCAAGTGAGGGAATCGAGAAGAATTCAGCTCAATTAAGGAAGGTGAAATCAGAGTCAAGTGGTGTTTCTGGTAATGCAATTCAGTTGAGGAAGGCGAAATCAGAGTCAAATAAGGCCTTGGATGATGAATTTGATAAGAGAATTGATAAGTCTGTTGAGGTAATTGAGAAAAGCCCAGTTGAGATTGGAAACACTGGATCTGATGAGAATTGCAAGGAGTTCGGTGTGTGCCAAGAAATGATCATTTCAGGCAGTGTGAGCAATGTGGATGTGCTCGAATCTGCTCCAAAACTATTGGTGGATGATGGTGGTGATCAAGGTGGTGATGAAGAAGATGATGGAGATGAATTGGAGGAAGAGGTGGATGAGGAAATTGAGGTTGATGAGGTTGAAAAGAAAAGCCTTGATATCAAGGAAATCAATGCACCAGTAGAAGAGAAATTAACAAAGGTTGTGAATGAAAAGAAGGTAGTCAATGAAGTCAAGAAGCTTCACTTTGAGCGCAGAGAAGTCAAGAAGCTTCACCAGGTTCATCAAAGGCCAGAACCCATCTCCATGAATGTGAAAAAACAATCTCCTGTAATAAAACGTGCAACAGTTCATTCAAATGTCCCTAAATATACTTCATGTAAGTTCAATTTTTTTTTCTTTTAAATTCTGAGGCTGCATTCTTTTTAGTGAATGGGTTTGTTGAGATTTTTGTTGACTGTTTGTTTTAATTAGTTGCAGCTTCAAATGAGTGTCATAGCAGCTTCCCAGAAACACATAGCAGATTGCAAAGTTTAGGTGAGTTTTCATTCCTAATTAACCGAATTGCAATTTCTACTGTAAAATTATTTCAATTCTAGCATTCAATAATTTTTTTTGTTCTTGTTATTTCTCAGTGGATTTAATAATGTGGAAAGATATGTCAAGATCGGTTTTTGTGTTTGGAATTGGAACTTTTATAATACTATCATCCTCCTACACAAAGGATATTAATATCAGGTCAGGTTTCAAATCCTCAATAAAAGAGATCAATATTATCCACACAGCTTGAATTCTGCATTTCCTTCAGAGTATGGCCTACTGTTTCAGAAATTAAAGGTCCATCATCTAAAATCTGAATCTGTCTGATCCTTGCTCCTACAGCTTTATTACCGTCATATCCTATATGGGTCTTGTTTATCTCGCTGCCATCTTCCTCTTTAAGTCCATTATCTGCAGGTAATGTTTTGTAGCTATTTTGTATTAACATGTTTAATATTAGTATATATGTTACCAAAATGATCTCCTTCTGATTTTCTTTTGTTAGGGGAGCTATTGAAATAGATAATGTAAATTATGTGGTGGGTGAGGAAGAAGCAATATGGTTGCTAAAACTGGTCCTCCCTTACTTGAATGAGTTCCTGCTAAAGCTCAAAGCTTTGTTCTCTGGTGATCCTGCTACCACAATCAAGGTAAATTGGGTTTCTTTCTTTTATTCTTATCTTATATTTTTAATTTGTCAGAGCAGTGAGGAAGAAGATATTAAAAAGGATGTTTTGTTGTAACATTGGCAGTTGGCAGTGCTGCTGTTTGTTTTGGCCAGGTGTGGCAGCTCCATAACCATTTGGACCATGGCCAAAGTGGGTAAGTTTCATTTCATTGAATCAATTTGGTGATTTAAATATATATATATATATATATATATCCCAGAAAAAAAAGAGCCATATGCAAATTATTAAATTTTCAAAATAAAAAAAGCTTTCTTTCCCAGCAGCCAAAAGAGAGAGAGAGAGAGGGAGTGGCAAGTATGAAATTCTGTGAGTCTGAACTTTATGACTGACGACTCTTGGATGTGCTAAAAATGGCAGGCTTTTTCGGAGTTTTCACCGTACCAAAAGTGTGCTCTTTGTATTCCACCCAGATAACTGTTTACGGTAAATTCATTCCTACAGTTAATTTCTTTGTCTTCTTTTTGAATGCGTGGAATTGGATTACATGCATGGGGGTAGCTGTAGCACTTTTGTTTGACTATTCGCTGAGCAGAGCTTAGTGATGGTCTGATGGACATGAGCCCCTTACCAAAACTGACCTACTACTGCTCTGCTACTAACTAGCTCATCATATAACGGCTCTATTGCAAATTTGCAACATTGATGATAGTCTGGATTGATAGGGTCCCAAGTTTATAATTAATATAACAACACTATACTATATTAATATATTTATGGAGGGCCATACTCTATTAGGCCACCTTTTGCTCTCCGACAATTGGACCAAATAATATAGTTAGGGCCCACACCAAATAATTCTACTTATGATCTACTATCATGGCCCGCGTGAGGCCTCTTCCCCTTAAGTGAAAAAAACGAGAGAAGAGAATGGGTCTTTAGGTTTGTAATGGGTTTATATATGCTCTGGCCCAAGTTCTATCTAAATAACTAAAGGCCCAATGGGTTTATGTTCTGGCCCATAAGCTATGGTTCTAATTGTATTCCGCTTTCATTTATGTGAAGCCAAATTTTGGGTTCGGCGGTTCCGGGATGCTTGGGACTCATGCACTCACAAGAAAGCCTTGACCGTTGCCATTTTTCTACTGGTTTGGAACCTTTCTTCAGTCGTGGCTCGCATTTGGGCAGGTAAGCAAACACAGACAACCCGACCCTATTGATCATTTCAAACAAGTTCATATACCCAAAATCATTGGACCTCTCTTTTTGTTATAACTATGAAATTGAACATCATATGTTGCAGCCTTTGTATTGGTGGTGGCCTTCCGATACTACCAGCAGAAAATGGTAACAGATGAGTGGGTGGAAATGGAAGATGATATTGCAGCATCTGAAGACACGTGGCATGTTCCTACTCAGCCTGATCTTACTAAACAAAAGAAAGGATATTAATTTTAGGAATATATATAGACCTATATTATCATTATCATATGTATGATGTGGGAGTGTTGATGTCATCTCTTTTCCCCGTTTTTTCTTTTTTCATATAGTGTTTTTTTAGCTCCTTCACTGTAGATAGCTAAATATGTTTAATTAGGGACATTTATTGAACTATACTAACAAGTCTAGGAGGACATTGTGAGTTTGTCACCAATAATCACTTCACATAAATGTACTTTGTAGCTGTCTTTTACAAATATAAAGGGAAATGCTTTATGCAAATTCAACTATCCATTGTTGTCATTAATTCACATATATTGCAAAGTTGGTAAACCTCCTTGTACATACTTTGATGGGGAAGATTATATAGGTGCAAGCAAGTCTGCAACTCATCTCTTTCAACTGTGTTGTCCTTCATCTTCTGTGCACAGCCCAATATTAAAATACCCACATTCTGCAAGGAAGCTTTTTTATATTGTCATCTGAGTTATAGTTATAATCCAATTTAATAATTGAATGTAGTGGGTGTGGGTGTAATCCAATTTTGCAATCAAGTGCACTCATGTATATAAGTTTCCTTTTGGGACATGTTGCATCTGAGATGTGAATAAATGTGCAGGTGCCTACGAATGTACATGGAGGGATATATGGGCTTTAGCCCATCCCACTTCTTTTTTTTTCCTTTTATAAATCTCTTATTAAAAACTAAGCCCAGCCCACCCTGATTTAAAAGAAAAGCTCTTCGTTCTCTCTTTGGTTTCTCGCTCTGTCGCAACTCTCCCTCGGTATCCAGATTCTCAACTCTCAGTTCTCACTCAGTTTCACCATTCACCAGGCATCCAAACCATCGGCTTCAATCTTGATTTTCGGCATGGGCAGGTATTTCTGAATCTCCTCTTCTTTTTTTGTTTCTAAGTTTAATTTAGGTTTAAATGTTTGGGGATGAATTTAGGGATTCTATTTAGGTGTGAATTTAGTTATTTAAGAATTAAATTTGAGTATTTAGGTTAGGTTTAAATGTGAGAACTGAGAACCCTAAGTGATTTTAGGGATTAAATTTAGGAATTTCTTACTTTGTTGCATTTTATGCCCAAATTCCTAATGACCAGACCCATACGGGCCATATCCCTTTCGATATTACCCAAATTCTTAACAAATCACTTTTTTTTTTCTTTTTTTTTTTAACATATAGCTTTTGGTTCTCCATTACCAATTATCAGCTTCTATACTTGCGTTGTATATGCATATGGGGTGGGGGTGCTGACTGACTGGTGAGGGGCAGGAAGAAAGAGCAAGTCTATTAGTCCAGCTCACTTGTATTTTATAATTATATGCCTTCTTGTTACCTCGTAAAGTCTAACTTTTATATGTATAATCTCCAGTTGCTGAATAGCACAAGCCATGGGCCAATGGCCATAAAAACAATCATAGAATTCTAGTAAAAAGAAGACGAAGTTTGGTCCCGTAGAGTGTGAGAGAGTATATTATGTCCTAGCATAAGGACACTTATTTCAATAGTAAAGACATATGTGATCAACTTGATTGATGTGGGATTGGTTGTAAATTTCAGGTGCCAAGTTCAGTAAGCTCAATCTTAATTGTTGGAAGTGGAAGTTTGGAAACCAAGTTGTATATTTCATTATTGTTGGTCTGGTAAGCTGAAAATTTCAATCTTAAATTCTTTGTTTGAGGAAATAATCAAATTTGCTCTGGTTTGCCATGTAAATGGACATTTTGAATTGATAGTAGCTAGGCCTAGCACTTTGTTGAACAATGGAAGACAATAAAAAAAGGCTCTAACTGTGGTCACTCTTTGTTTTTTATTTTTATTTTATATGTGTGTGGTATAATTTTCCATTGCACTTTATATTCGTCTTGTACTATATGCATTTCTTTTCCCCTCATATATATTCACTTTGAGGTTAACATCTGTTGGGGTGTTTTATTGCATGAATTATTTAGATGAGTTTAGTGACCGATTCTCCGGTACACTCATCTAGCAGTGATGACTTTACCGGGTTTCTTGAGAGAGCACTGGCATCTGGCTCCTCAGATTCATCACCAAATGAAGAAGCTGATGATGGCAGTGATGACAGTGACGTCGAAAGTGACAGGTGTTGTTTAAATTCTCTTTATTTAATGTTTTAATGATGTAGAATTAGTTTTCTAATAGATACCACAGTTTAAGTTGAAATGTTGTTAAATGCTGAAAGTATTTTAGATACAGCTTATGAATTACCTTGCAGGACAAAAAGGCGCAAGGTTGAGAATCTGGAAAGTCTAGAAGAAACAAATGGGTCAACTTCAAAGGGAAACTCAGGTAAAATTTCCGATTTAGTTTGGTAATCTTGTCCACAGAGTTTGTATTCTTGATTGATTGAAATAAAATTTTGTTTCAAACTATTATGTTATTGTGTGCTGAAGCTCCACAAAGAATTATCCATATGCACAACCTGTTATTGCTCTTGAACGTAGAATATGATATATATTATGTTTTATCTGCAGAAGCATCCACAAAGACTGTTATGTGTGCACATCCTGGTACATTTGGAAATATGTGTATGGTTTGTGGTCAGAAGTTGGATGAGGAATCTGGTGTTACATTTGGCTACATACACAAGGTACTCCTTTGGATGAATAGTTGGTGTTTATTGGAATTGTGGGTGTCTTTTTGCTTAATATTGGAAGTATATATGTATATTTTTTTCAATAATATTTTTGTAGAGACATTATCACGCTCAGTCAGCTCTGGAATTACTGATCCCCTGATATAAACGATAAATATACAGTTAGCAAAGAAACTTGACCATTCTATGTATCCATTTCCAGTTATACTGTACAATGAATACATAATCTTTACCAAGCTTCTTTTGCATTGATATAATTTTTTATATGCAGGGATTAAGGCTTAATAATGATGAAATTGACCGTTTACGCAACAAAGACATTAAGAACTTGTTACGCCATAGAAAACTGTACTTGGTACTTGATCTAGATCACACGCTTCTTAATTCCACTCAACTGAATCATTTGACACCAGAGGAAGATTATTTAAAGAGCCAAACAGATTCTCTGCAAGGTACGTAATGTTTTCCCTTCACGTGGTACTGCTTTTGTAACATAATTAGTATTTCAATGTCAATGTGTACACCTTTCTTGCTGAGGTGTTGCTTCTTCTCTCTAGTTCTACAGGATTATGAGTAAGGAATTTAGAAGAATATTTCCTACCATACAAAGATAGATGTTGTCTCTTGTCCCTGTTGGACTTTGCAAACTAAATAGAGGTTCTCATTGATTTAGTGAGTTACTAAGTTTTATTTTTATTAGTTTCATTTGTGTCATAGTGTGCCTCTGACATAAACAAGGTTGACAAAGTTTTGTTTGTGTGCACATGCATGTGCATGCTCTTATATTTTTCACCAATTACTTGAATCATTTAATTTTGATTGCAATATGAAATTTGTAGACATTTCGAAAGGCAGCCTCTTCATAGTGGACACTATGCGTATGATGACCAAGTTGAGGCCCTTTGTTCGGACATTTTTAAAGGAAGCCAGTGAAATGTTTGAGATGTACATATACACAATGGGTGAACGGTCCTATGCACATGAAATGGCTAAGCTCCTTGATCCTAGAAAAGAGTACTTCAATTCTAGAGTGATATCACGTGATGATGGCACCCAAAAACATCAAAAGGGTTTAGATGTTGTGCTTGGGCAAGATTCTGCTGTTTTGATCCTTGATGACACAGAAAATGTAAGTAATTGATCCTTGATGATATGGAAAGATTAGAAGTGCATTCAATATATGTTTTACAAAAAAATTTATTCATTGAATCATATGTTTGGATACTCTGGCTATCAATTTAATAGTATTTAAATCAGCTTTTTATCTTTTGAATGGTTTTATCAATGTTGCTATCCATTATTGTAGGCATGGACAAAGCATAAGGACAATCTAATATTAATGGAAAGATATCATTTCTTTAGATCAAGTTGTCACCAATTTGGCTTCAATTGTAAGTCTCTTTCTGAGTTGAAGAGTGATGAAAGTGAGTCTGAAGGAGCTCTTGCAACTGTTCTTGAAGTTCTTAAGCGAATCCACAGTATGTTCTTTCATGTAAGTACCTCTTCCTGTCTGTATAATGATAAAAAGAAATATTTCATGTTGTTGTGTGCTAATCTATTGTTGGTGAACCATCTGTTAGGAACTGGGGGACAATTTTATGGATAGAGATGTGAGGCAGGTGAATGTTCTTTTTCTTTTTCTCCCAAAACTAGAACTTTACCCCCCTTTTTTGGTGAATGTTCTTTTTCTTTTTTTCCCAAAACTAGAACTTTAACCCCCTTTTTTGGTGTAATTTTCTTGTTATATTTAATATAAAATTTTGGAGAATTTTGTTTCGACTGCTCTCAACCCAATATAACTTGAATACAGGAGATGTGAAATGATATTAATATGGGTATGAAATGGAATCTTTTGAATGTTATTCTTGTAGGTGTTGAAAACTATTCGGAAGGAAGTGTTGAAGGGGTGTAAAATAGTTTTCAGCCGTGTTTTCCCTTCAAAATTCCAGGCTGAAAATCATCATCTCTGGAAGATGGCAGAGATGTTGGGAGCCAGTTGTTCAACAGAAGTGGATTCATCAGTGACACATGTGGTTGCAATAGATGCTGGAACCGAGAAGTCTCGTTGGGCAGTGAAAGAAGAGAAGTTTTTGGTCCATCCTCAGTGGATTGAAGCTGCAAATTATATGTGGCAAAAGCTACCTGAAGAGAAATTCCCTGTCATCCAAGTGAAAACCCAATGATCTGTTCATTGCTAACCCTGCCCTTGTTGTGCATAGTTTGAGAGACTTGGCTCCTCTCGTTTGGTATAGATTTTAGACCAGATCTTTCATGATCTCACTTAATCAGCTCCCAAATGTAAATGGAGCCACCATTTAATAGGCACCATTGGCCCAAAAAGCTTTTTAGATTGTTGAATTTCGTTTTTGAGCTGAACTAATTTTGACTTTTCATTATGCTAAATAGAAAAATATGGCTGCTGACTAGTTGGGAAAAATTTTGGTGGTGAATCTTTTCACACTAATTACTATATATGAATTTTTGATGGGGGTACCAAAGAGACTACCGTCTTGTATTCGGAACACAGCTACAGTTTTTTATATTACAATAATAGAATAAATTAAGGTAGCAATCATATGCTGATATGCATTTTGTTATTTTCTAGATTAAGTTACTCGGCTTCTTAGCTGATGGTGACAAGCTCTTAACTCATATCATTAAATTTTTTGTAATTTTCTTTTGGTACTTATGTTTCTTAACAGATTTAGCTTTAAATTACGCTCTTTTTTTTTCCTGCCGTTAATATTTTCAGAACATTGATTTAAAATTGTTAACACTAATAGCTGGTGCTGGGGGACAAAATAAAAGAAAGCAAAGGAGTGTTACATTGGGTCCAGTGGGCTATGGAATGGGCTGCACCAATTATAAAGCCCTAGCCCTGAATGGGCTATTGAATGTGTATCATTTGACTAACTATGAGTATTAATAAAATATATGATAATATGGGCAAGAAAACGACATACCAACCAACCAAAATTAATAAATTAAAAACTGGCAAAAAGAGAGGACTTATTAATTAGAGTGTTAATTTAAGATGTGGTAGAGTTTGAGCGAGCTAGTCACCTGTCTTTTGTCTGTTGTAGAAGAGATATCTAACATTCCACAAGGTGAAGGAGGACAGTGATTAAAAGCAATTGCCAAGACTGGTGGGTTTGGGTTTCTGGAAATACATATATATATATATATATATAATTTTGGGGTCGGCCACATGCATGTAGTCTTCGTTTCGACTTTGGAATACAAATGTATATAATATAGTTAATTTGTAAATAATTAGGGGTCAATATAATTCAACACGAAAGGGACTGATCAAAATATGTAAGGCATGGAGTGAAGCGACGCGTGGAGGGGCTCAGATCAGGAGATGCGTGAGTGGCTTGTTTTGAATTTCTTGATGAATTCATGTGTATATATATATAACCCAATTAGTGTATGGAAAATGTAGAATGGCTGAATGTCTGAATGTGCATACATATTATTCCAATACATGCAATACCTTTCGAGTTTCGATAATGCCAATGTAAAAACATCGATAATGCATTTTTTAATGAAAAACCTAATTAGTATAGTTAATATATTAGAAGAATGAAAATGATGTAAAACCGCTTATCTTTGAATTCATGAACCCATCAACCTGAGACTGCCTACTAGCCCACTCCACCTTTTAACTTATTCGACCAACAAGTTAAAATATTAATGGATAAGAAAATTATTCTACAATTTAATGTGGTTGCACGCTTAATTATGATCATATCAGACGTCCCCATTTATGAACATTAATTAATTAATAGAACCAAAATTTCAACCTTGGGTTGGGCCTGGGCCGGCCGGTTTGTAGCTCATGTCATGACTCATGAGTCATTAGTGCTTTTAATGGCTATTAAATGCTAATTTGCTGCAACAAGTAACAAGTTTGATGACCAAATTTTTCCATAAAATTATTGGTTGGACTGATGGAATTGCCAATTTGGCATGCCCTCCATCTGTGTCTTTACCTGTCAAAATCAAACTTTTGAGAGACGTGGTAAGTAATTAACAACTGATAATGATGTTTAGACAATTCGGGTTATTGTAATTACTACTTTACTATTGGTATAATGCAAGTATTAATCAATCTGGCAAGCTTGTGCCATGTGATTGATGATGTATCAATATTATACATGGGAACGTGGTGTATGTAATTTCAACTATAAAGAAATTTTAGATGGTATCATATATCAACTATATATATCTACATGTTTGTGATCGAGTTGCATTATTGATCGAGTGACCAAATTTGATAGCTTATCTTCAACAACGACTCAATGTCTCAATGTGGATAAGGCCCTGGCTATATATGACAATTTTGTGACTTGTGACTGTCCTCCTTCTTCAAACCCAATTAATTATGACCATGCAATTGTGATTTTCATTTTCATCAAACGTTAATTCCTTTGTAGCTTTCTTTCACTTTCATTTTCACCTTTAATAGTATATGCATGCATGTCACCCCCCTCATCAAACAAGAACATGGATCCTCCTTGTTTCATTTGGACCACTTGCTTCATGCCTTCTTCATCTCATATATAATTACAAAATATAAAGATGAAAATGGGATTCGATCTGACAAGTGTTCGGCCAATTATGGTGGTAGACTAATATATTCTAATTATATTATTATCATAATTATTCCACCTAGCTAGCCTAGATATGGTGGCAATTTACTAAGATCAATTATATTCATTCTGTCAATTACCTGCATATTAGTATACATATATATATATATATATATAGGGTTTGGGTGATGGCGCGAGGTCGTCTTCCTCTTCGCGATCTGGTTGGGGTTCTGGGGTTGGGATTCGAATACAAGATGGGTTCTGAGATGGGAAGGAGCTGGGTTGTTCACGAGAGCTTCAATGGAGGAGGGTTGGGTTGTTCATGGGTGAAGCAGGGGGTTGGGTTATTGGGGTTGGGTTAAGGAATTTTGTGCTTGGTTAGCCTTGAAATAACCACAACCATTGGATGCTCATTAAATGAGATTCAAGGGCTGCAAGTGGAGTCCTACAACTAAGCTATTTGTAGGAATATATATATATATATATATGTTATATTTTGGGATTAATATTAATCCCTCATATTTTAGTTGGGGTAGATATAATAACAGATAATTATTGATATATCCACGTTGGGCTTCTACCTTCCTATAAAACCCACCTTCTTAATTTGCTACCTAACGAGTCCACTAGATTAGCTTCCGGCCCACATTTATTTTCCGCGGTCCACTTCTTGATTTTATTAGTTAGGTTTTATTTTTTATTTCCTATTATGCCCTTCCCTATTTGAAACACTTTCTTATCTCTATCACTTATTTACAGTCACTTTTATCTCTCTGTCTCGTTTCTGTCTCTGTTCTCTCTCTCTGACCTCACTCTCTATCTGACGTCTGTCTCTGTCTCTCTCTAATCTCTCTCTCTTCGACCTTTTGCCGTCGTCCAACTTTGAAGAGGCTCACGTGCTGGCTGTCGATGATAGCCTCGTCGATCGCAAGGTCATTGAATGTTTGCTCAGAATTTCCTCTTACAAAGGTTCTTCTAGGCTGATTAATTCAAATTTCAATAATAATTGGTTTTTCTATAACGATTTGTACCTATGTGTTTTGTTACATAGGAAAGGATCAGCAATGACAATTCCAAGTCAAAAAAGACCCTTTAGAACTGGAAACCAAGCTGGGTGTGGGAAATTGAGTGTTTGCTTTATATGTGCCACTAGATTGGTGCTCATAGTTGAGTGATTTACACTGATATAGGGAATTGATCATCTGGGTTTTGTTTTTCTTCTACTTTATTGATTAGATCTGTTTTAATTTTTTTGTATAAATTGCATTTGGGTTTTTTCTGTCGTTGTTTGAGAATTATTTTTCAAATTTATTTTTAGAATTTTGATTCTGGGTTTGCTTGAATTTGTTTTCAAACCTGCATACAAGTATTTTATTTACAGAAAACTTTTCTTTTGATGTGTAATTATTTGTTGGACGTCGATCACAAATTCATAATCATTAGTGTTATACAGTACCATCTAATTTGATTGGTGGTTTTGATATTGCTTTTTGCTTTGTTTTGTTTTTGAAGTCTTAATCCTTTTTATTAGATTTGCTTGGTTTATGGATTTGATCAGCTCCATTTGGCTCGTTCCCTTGAAGCAATCCTCAAAAAAATTTCTTCTTCTGGGAAAACACTGGAGCAACTATATTTTTTTCATTATGTATTTTGTTTAAATTACATAAAGGAATTATATATTTTTTTAAATAGTATATTGTTGGGAATTTGCTTGTGTGCATATATGTTCTCTGTCTTTGCGCATATAATTAAATATGATGTATGATGAGCCATATTAATATGCGAGCTATGCTAGCTACTGTAAATTAATTTAACAAAATTCCAAGCTTTGCATTCACATATATATATATATATATATGCACAGTTGCATGGAATAAAATGAATAATTACATGATTTTTTCTCAAGTTTATAGTTTGGTTCACCTGATGAAGGAACCAAGGCATGCGATCTGCATGTATGCATCTTATTTATGTTAATAGAATTTGTCATTTTATTTTATAACCAATATATAAGTGAAGTTATGATTGTTATGTTTGTCAGTAGCAATTTATAAGTGGGGCTATAGTTGTTATTGCTTATCAGTAACAATATGTAAGTAGAGCTATGATTGTCATTGACAATCAGTAACAATATTTAAGTGTGGCTATAGTTGTTACTACTTGTCAGTAACAATATATAAGTGAAGCTATAATTATTACTGACAATTGGTAACAATATGTAAATGTGGCTATAGTTGTTACTACTTGTCAGTAACAAAAGTAGGGTTATACTTGTTACTGACACGCAGTAACAATATGTAAATGAGACTATGATTGTTACTATTGACAAGCAATAACAATATGTAAATTTGACTATGATTGTTACTGCTTGTTGGTAACAATATGTAAGGGGCTATAGTTTTCAGTAACAATGTAAGTGGTACTATGGTTGTTAGTAACAATATATAAATAGGGTTAGAGTTGTTACTACATATAGTAAAAATAAAATGTTACTACCATTGTATGTAAATGGCAATTGATTTTGTGTTTTTTTCACTGTACAATTTTGAATGTAATTTTTTTTTTTTTGTATAAATTTAGTTCAATAATCTAAAACCAAACAACACACAAGTTATAATAGTTCAATAATAAAATAATAAAATAATAAAATAATAAAATGTACAAGAAAAGACACAGTAGAGTATGTAGTAAGTTGTCAGAACTTATTAATAAAATCATTAAAGGAACATGAAATGAGAGTTGTCAAAACTTATTAATAAAATAATGAGAGGAACATGAAATGACAACGTAGGCTGGCATAGAATAACCAGTGGCAATGTTGTAATTTTATTTCTTTTTAATGGCTTTTTTTTTCATGTTTTTGATCATTTTAAAAAGTGGGCCGACAAAGTAATTGACTTCCGTATTTGGGCTTAATAAACAGTAAAAGTGATCAAATGAACTTATAAAAAAAAATCCCAAAGAGTTAAGGTAAGAAAACTCGTGCAAAAAAGAAAACGTAAAAACATCATAGTACCTACGTAAATTTCCCTTCTAACCCTTAAAGATCATTGTCTGGCAAAAAAAAAGCCTTAAGAAGTTCATTGTACCGCAGTAACAATATTACATGACTTTACAAAAGATTAAATCTAAAGTCCGATTCCCACATTTTAGCAACTGGTAAGCTTATGCACACGTCCGAGGAAATACCTTTTTTCGTTTACGTATTTTTCTGGATACTGCGAAGAGAATTGTGAAGCTCGGCTGCATAATCACCAAACTGAATGTCTGTGGGTGGTTGCAGGTCAAAAACATAAGAAATGGGCCTTGATACCATCATCGGCTTCTTTGTGCTGACTGTGTCTGGCAACTCCCCAAAGCTGCTTTCATCAAATGGATATGACTCTGTAAGGAAGAAAAAGCTATCCCTACCCAACTTTTCCACCTGAAACGATAAATAATAAAATGCTTTACAACATGAGACCACCACCACAACCATCATTATGATTCTAAATTATAGACCAAGCCATCATCCTCCTACATGTTATTACATGTTTATTAAACGTCTCAGAATTCAGAAAGCAAGTTGACACTGCAAATAACAAGCGGTGTGTTTTCGAAAGTAAAAGAAACATGTGAGTGCATGTGCCAAATATGACTTCGCTGTAAACAAATAAAAGAGATTTTAGTTATTGAAAGTCTTTTTCATCATCTCTTTAAATATCCCAAGAAATTTAGCAGCAAAAAAGCAGGATGTAAATACCTTATGGTGTTAATTATTACCTGTAGCTGTGAAAACCTGATATTGTTCATAGTGAGAATAACTCGGACTTCACACAATACATCAGCCAACATTCGGATGGCAAGATACTCAAAGAAATTCTGCACAAGAAGTTTCTGTCTATCCAAATTGTCACTATAACTACTGACGTTAGGAAACCATAGCACACACTTAACTTCATTCCATGGGATTTGGTTCTCCCCTTCTTTGGAAATGATGGTCTGATATGGGTGATGAAGCCCCCACAAAATTTTGACACCTGTCAGCGATGAGTCAAATATGGATGTGTCTGACAAACTAGTAGTGGAAATGATTTTGGATGGGTCATAATGGTTGGCTAATTTTGAGGAAAAATGTAGATCAGTGTCATCCATTAAAAGAAGGCATCCATCTGAAGTGGGAAACAATTGTACAAGGGATGTAGCTTCGGCTTCATCATCTTCTGGCAGGCAAAAAGTTGAGCTAGATGAAGCTAGTGATGGACTCTCATCATGAGAAAAGAAGCATGACTCTCCATATCGACAACCCTGTAATTATTGAAAAAAAAAAAAAAANAAAAAAAAAAAAACAGATATTACACCACAAGTAAAGCATCAAACTAAGCAGTAATCGTGATATTCAATCCAAATATTTCTCAAAGAATATTACCCCGCAGAACACAACATTTCATACAGCCAGCCCCACCAATGCTTAACAACTAACAAGTGAGGAAAACAGACTTCAACTAAAGGCATTTTGGTCCAGAATTCATATGTACAGTTAAGTATAGAGTACTTTCATAAAAAGCTAATACAAAGTATAAACCCAGAGTATCATTACCAATAAATTTCCATTTCATACAGAAGTTCAACAAAGTGCAAGACCTCTAAAGCAGATATGTTGATACATAATTATGCTACTTCTACAAAGACTCCTAGTATCATAAAACAGAAGATATTAATCTATACGGTGATTGATTACAAAAGACTTTGTACAAACCATAAGTGTGCACTTATGCATCACAGTAACAATTAACATCCCAGAATTTCAACGAGAGATAAACCTTAACAAGCCATTTTCTATACAAATTTCTCCATAATCCCACTTTTAAATTTGCCTAATCTTGGAACAGAGAGTGCATGGTACAATAACAGGAATTATCATCCAAAAATCTTTAACAAATTTGTGTTGAAACCATACAATAAAAATATATTGCCAATGGGTAAGATATGCAGACATCTTAAGAGGCCACATAGAATTGACTAAGCTGTGCAAGTGAGATACCTGGAGAGAATAGAAAAATTTGCATGGGGGTTTCTTTGCTTTATGTGAATGAGAAAACAAACATTGACTGCCCCTGTTGCAGGATCCATACACAAAATATACACAAATAGGAGCCTCTTCATTGACACGATCACCATCATCAACATTTAAATCCTGATTACTAGATACATCTTCTGTATGCTGAGCTCTTATCTGTAAACATGTGAAGTAAAGGAATGAGCAATTTTTATGCCAAGAAAAATGCACACAAATTATGCAGATGAGAGCACCTGTTTGATTGTGGTCGCCAAATTTTTAGCCACATCATTCTTTCGGAAGTGGCTTGAACCAACAAAAGGCACAGCAGTACATTTCATTGTTTCACCCGATGGCTCAAGGTGCTTATCGTCCGTAGCAAGAGCATCTGCATCCCCATTTGGTTGTTGACATGCAAGAAGGCACGTATGCTCAAATTCATAAGGATCATAGTAGGATGGTAGGCCATCAGATGTAGACAAAAATTTGGGCCGAAACCGGTGAACTGAATCTAGTATATCTTCATCTAGAAAGCAAGATACTTGAAATAGTTAATGCTACTCTACTAGCATTGAGGAACCATGAAAATTCAAGACTAATCTAGTAATGAGTAATGACAGCAAAGGATTGTTCATAAGATAATATAGTATGCTGATATAATGACAATGTACTACATACATATTTCAGAGACATGATTTAGTGATGACTGCACAAGATTATGGAAAGAGCACCATTCTTCAATTTTGGGAAGCTGTAATGTAGTAGCTTTCATCTCATCAAACTTAAGAAGTTGCTTCAAACGCTCAACACGGTGCTTATCCTTCAGGGAAAAGCAAAATGTTTATTCATAAAATAATATCTACTGCCAATGCTTTACAAATGCACACATGTACCTACAGCTTAACAAAAGTGTATGCACACTACTTACCTTGAAAACACGTTGCCAAAATTGAAATGCGCACAGGTTTGCCATAAATTTTATCTCCTTCCTACCATTTAGGCCAGTATTGTTATCATCTCCACAAAAGTAACTGTCAGCATATTCTGTACACTGAATTGTAGATATAACTAAATCAGAGGTCAATTCTGAGGCAATCAAGGACATTCATAAACTACAGAATTCATCCTTTTAACAGTTATTACCAAAATTTCATCTCCAAAAGGACGAAGAATAGGTAGAGGTTGTGTATCCATTATTATGCCTAGCAGAATGCCTTCACGCAGCATTCCAATGTCTCCAAACTTGAGTACAAGCACAGAAGCATCAAAAGACAATGAGAAACTGGCAAGCAGTCGCCCATAAAATGTAGGCTCGTACCGACCCCTTGGAGATGTTTTTTCCAATGCTTGCATGTGAACAAGCAAATTCAATGCATCTTCAACAACTTCAAGAGGTGGTGAATCTAGAGCCTTCTGCAACAAGGCTGGCAACAAAGCTCCATACGTTAGAGCAGACACAAAATTCATAAATTCATGGTAAGAGAACATACTCAATAGACTACATTCTGAATATCAACTTAACTTGTCATATCAAGTTTAGAAACACATCTTGCTTGATCTTTGACTCCAGTGCCATTTAAAAACAGGCTCCCAACAATTATAGCTTATATAAAATGCAACCAGTGTATCATTTATTCATTATTTTTAACCAAAAAAAAAAAAGACCTCTGACCTTCTAAATAGAATTACCATCAATAGACAAAAAATACTGCAAACTTGGTCACTGAAGAATCACTCCAGTGAAAGTAAACAAATGATCAAAATCTAAAAACAAGAATGAATGAAATGAAAACATCATACCCTTGGGATCATTAATGGCTTTAGAATCAGCACAGCAAATCTGAAGCACTTGCAGCCTCAACGATAACCTCTGTATAGAGGGACCCTCGAAATCGTCAAGCAAGTTGAAAAATGGTCTAGTAACCAACCGATAAATCTGGCCATCACAAGTTCTTCCAGTTCTCCCTCTACGCTGCTCAGCCTGCAGTATAAACCAAAAGTAAGAAATCAAGTGACAATAAAAATTATTCATTCACTAACTAAGATCCCAGAATACCTGAGACTTGGAAACCCAAACAAGCTTTGCAGATTCCTTTTTCTCATAACTGTTCCAAAAAACTTGCAAGGATCGGCATGAATCAATAACATAGGCCACCTTGGGTATTGTTACTGATGATTCCGCAATATTTGTCGCCAGTATCACCTGTGCAGATTAGTCTTTTCAGAAACAAGCACGAGTGTGACAAGGAAAAGAAAAATAATAGCCAAAAGATCAACTAGACAGGGAAGGGGGAGGGAGGGTAATGTACATCCTAAATATCTCAAACTAACTCAATTTGCAGCTAGAGGGGTACAGTAATGTCTCACAAAGGTGAAGTGTTAGGATTAAACTACCCTTGTATTCATTAGAATCAACAACATAAGCATAGGACAACACAACCACATTAAAAAAGTAATGATGCAGTTAAGCTATCAAACATACTTTACGATGGGATTTCCAAATCTTCATAGCCATGAGAGCTTGGTCAGTATCAACGCTGCTATGTAAAATGTGAACTTTAAAAGATGAACTAAATTCCTGCAGAAGGAACCATTGCTGCTCCAGTGCATAGTATGTTGGAAGAAAAATCAATATGCTCTTTTCTATGTCTGGCTCATGCTCATGAATATGCAACACCAAATGATGAATAAGCTTGTGCACTTCAGTCTTAATATCAGCTTTAGCCATTGAAGGACTTGGACCTGAGCAATATCTAAAAGAAAGCAACTCTGAATCGATGTTGAGAATTTCACTGACCTGTTTATGAAAGAAGAACAAAATCATCATTTACATAAATGAAATGATTTTCCATATATTAGATCATATGATATTGCAAACTCTAAAATTGGCCTTTGACTTAGTTTTTCATTAATCCAAGGCCACATTGGTGAGTGAAGGGTGATGTCTCTGGAAGTTGACATAAATTACATATGAACTGTATCATGATATTCTTCCAAAGCATATTTGACTGATAGGATGGCATCATCTCTACTTACTGAAGAAAAAATCATTCCAGTAATAGTTTTGGCTTTCCATCTTTGATACCTCTGTTTTATTAAGACTCTTCTATACTTACCTACTAAATCTCTTTAAAACAAATTATATGGACAATCTTTCTAGACACTTTATATACCAACTCCATCATCTGGTAGACAGCATTCTCACGCCATTACACTAACTAAAGGCCACTCACTTTCATTATTTGCTTTAAACACACATTCTTAAGTTACGCTCTTGCTTATCTTGTATAGTCATAAGATTTGGAGGGAAACATCATGCTCAACATCAATAAGAGCAACTCAGATGACCAAGGCAAGCAAAAGAACACATCAAATGAGTTAATAAACAACAAAATTCCAATAAAGAATACAAGTAAATGCCTCTTCAAGATAAGAAACCCTTTTCTGAAAAATGGTTTTCTGATTGGAGCTAGGGATTGCAAGCACTTCCACTCGTTCACCCCTGCCAAGATCCTTAAAGTAATCCCTGTATCTTGCAATATCAGCAGTTGCAGACATCAAAACCACCCTGAAAGTTCATAAATCTGTTAGATCGTGTAACCAGATCCCGAGAAAATTATACTTAATAGTATGCAAAATAATTGTGCTGTTCATATAGAATGTAAGCAGAAAGAGCCATGTAAAATAGCCTAATGTGTAGAAGAAGTTCAGACATCCATATAAGAGAAAGGCAGGTAGGTGTCAACCTCAAGTTATTGTTCCTCATCAGAAATTGCTTCACACAAACAAGAACAAGATCGGATTCCACAGATCGTTCATGCACTTCATCAAGAACAATGGCCTTGTAATCAAGCGCATGCATACCCTTGTCTCGCATCTCATCCAATAAAACTCCAGCAGTTTTAAAGGCAATGGCTGACCTGCGAAAACAATAAAGAAAATAATGATATGGGCACAAAGGTAATGATGCAACACACGCTCTGAAGAGAAAATTGAAATGTATGATTAGAACAACAGACCTTGGTGATAAGTGCTTTGAATGGCCTATGTGATACCCAACCTCTCCACCAAGTTCACAATTACGAGCTTTAGCTACCATTTTGGCAACAGCCACTACTGCGAATCTCCTAGGTTGGGTACATAGAATCGGCTTAAAATTCGCTTCCAGAAGAAACTGCGGAACTTGCGAGCTTTTCCCTTTGATTAAACCAAAAAAAAAAACAGTAATAAGAAAATAAACATCAACAACATAGGAGAGTGTGGTGACAGCGATCAGTAATATGAACAAATAAAGCGATAAAGAGTGTGAGAGTCGGCGAGTAAAAGGACTATTGGTGACATTTGTTACTTCACTATAGAAGAAAAAAATCAGAAATGCATCGATTTCTGAACATTACTTTAATTTTCATAGTTCTGCTTCCATTTTTCTCGGAAACCAAAGAGCGCATTATAGACAACAGTACAAAACGGTTCAGACAGTATAGATAGTAAACCAGTATAACCGTAGAGTATAAGAGTAAAAAACGTACCGCAACCGGTCTCGCCGACGATGAGAGTGACGCGATTTTCCATGATTTTCTCGACGATTTTATCGCGGAGTGACATGACGGGGAGGGACGAGAAGTTGGAGGACGATAAAGATGACGATCGCGAAGAGCTGCGAGACGACGTTGGAGACGACGATGGCGCCATTGTCGGAAACCCTTCGTTTTCTCTCTTTCTCTGCTGAAAACAACACCAGTGGAATGGAATGGACTGGACTGGACTGGACTGGAATTTTGGAAATGTCTTTTGGTCTTGCAAAAGCAAAAGAGTAGTAGTCGCTCAGTCTCTCTCGCGCCTTGGTCCTTTTTTGCAGGAGCTATGATCGAAGACGGTAAGCTTTACGTGGGCTTGAGCGGGTAACAACGTCATGAGACTAATGATTACTACGGTCTCCTGCCAAAGTAAACGAGTCAACAAGTATTTCCTTTTAATTTGACTTTTGCTTCGATTTAGACCAACCGTGTGCGGCAATAGAAGCACGTACGCTGTAGTGGAACGACCCCTGAATACTTCTTGGCCACGTCAATTGTGGAGTGTGGGTCGCAGTAAGGTGATCGTGGAATATACATTGTGGGTACTCGTCATGTTGCAGACTGCTTGATGCATGGAAAGGATCCTATTGATGCATTATGATGTGGAGGATATTTCTATCCACAATTTCTTTTCCTTCTTCGATAATATTATTGCCCGAGTAATGTGATTTTAATACCGTCAGATGGTGTTATTAATCTCCTTTTATTAACATATGTAAACTAATAATATTACATGGAGGTGTATGATCGTGATTCGTAACCACAAAAAGTTCATATTGCCCTACAACCTCATAAATGATCATTCTTGTTTGAAAATTATATTCAAACTTTTTCTTTCATTTCACTTCAAAAATCTTAATCAACAAAAACAAGATGATAATTAATAATCATTTCATCCCCTTCCTTAATTATGAAATTGCTTCCAAATTAAAATTTTGGTTAATTACAATCTCATAAATGATCATTCTTGCTTGAAAAATATATTCAAACTTTTTCTTTCATTTCACTTCAAAATCTTAACCAACAAAAACAAGACGATAATTAATAATCATTTCATCCCCTTCCTTAATTATAAAATTGCTTCCAAATTAAAATTTTGGTTAATTAAACCATCAAACTTATAAAAATATGTCAAAATAGGCTAATTTTATAGGTTTTCATCCAAAAGACTGTTTAAGGGCAAAATTGATAATTCATAACACGATATACATGAATTATATATAGTGAATGTTACCCATACTTATCACCTTTCTTAAAATCTATGGCAAAACAAAACAATATTTAGTCAAATTTTGAGTAAATTATGATAGACCAACAAAACCTATGTAAGGCTTTAAGCGAAAATTTATCCATTTTACCCTCACATTAATTTTCTCACCCCACCACCCTCCCTTTGGTGCCACCACTAGTAGTTACCACCTTTCCCTCCCCCTCCTCCTCTTTCACTCTCTCTCTCTCTCTATCTCCATCCCTCCCTCCTTCTCGTTTCCATTTTCTATCTCTATTCCCCTTTCTTCATCTATGGTTGTTCTCCAATTTGGAGGTCCATAGTCTTCGTAGACTACTACGATCAAGAGGGAGGCTAATGGGCTTTTGGTTTAGTTTTAGGTTTATAAGAGGCAAAGAAGATACCGAAAACACGAAACCTAAATCCTTAACCATTTTGCTGCGAAGTAGTCAAACACAAACACAAACCTAATACAAATACGAATATGAATAATAATGTGTATATATATATATATTAATATTTTTTCATTTATATATTTCATTTTTTGTCAACAGTGAGTAAAATAAAATTCAACAATGTTATACTTACTACATTTTTATATCATGTTATGTGGCAATCTATATGGTATTCATACATTGGACACTAAAAAAATAAAAATAAAAATCTAAAAAATAAGGAAACATTGTACCAGTACAATAATAACACGTAAGATGGTACAACAAATATAGTATAAAAATATGATAAGAAAAACATTATTGAATAAAATTATGAAAAGTGCATCAATTAAAATGTAATTGTAAAAATTTTTATTAATTTATTTATAATTTACCAAAAAAAATACATACAATCATACACATGTAATTGCAACCTAAATCCAAATTTCTGATTTTCATAATAATTATCTACAATTTTTTTAATCATATTTCACATATTAAAAAGTGAGAAAACAAAATCAGTTGCGAAAAGAAAAAACCTACACAAAATATCCATTTACAATAGAGTTTATTTTCGTCAATTTACGCAATGTACGGTCGTGATCATCTAACCCACAATGTGTTATTTATTTATGTATTTTTTTCTAGGACGTGTCACCGGCGAAAATTTCCATCGGTTTAAGAATTATACATGGTACGCTAACCATTGATGCCGCCAGCAGTGAGCAGCTAGAGCGAAGCAAACCATTGAACTTGGATTAACTTTTAACAAATCGATCGAGAGACGGAATGGCTTCTGGGTGGGGAATCACAGGGAACAAAGGCCGTTGCTACGATTTCTGGATCGACTTCAGCGAGTGCATGTCTCGCTGCCGCGAGCCCAAGGACTGTGTTCTTCTTCGCGAAGACTACCTCGAGTGTCTTCACCACTCCAAAGAGGTTACTCTTCTCCAATTCATGTTTTTAGCTCCTCATTTCTATTAGTCAGATCGGTGTATAAACCTCAAATCACGACCTTCATTTCAGCTACTATTTGTTTTTATTAATTTGTTTTTTGGGGTAATCTAGCTGAATTCAATTCAAGCTCTAGTTTCCCTCAGTTGATTCGTCGATGTTGGTTTCAAGCTTTCTATAGACAATGTGGCGTATAAACCCTAGGGTCTAGACCACCAGCTTAATTCCGATTTCCAAGTCCGCATTGAATTGCTGATTTAGGGTTTTATGAAAATTGATTTATGCATTAATGAAAAAAGTCGTATTTAAGTGTAGGCGTCATACATGTGATGGCTATTGTGTACATTAGATAAAACAGCGTGGTTATTTTTATTGGAAGTGAGGGGAGTTGAGTAGAATTAGAATCATCCTAAAAATTGAGAAGCTATTTCGCGGAAATGGCATTTGCTCATGAATTGTTTATAGCGCTTGAAAAAAATCTGGATATCACATTTGTTTGCTTTAGTCATCTAAGGATTATAGTGATTAGTGACGAACATCTTAAAAGTGTGAGGTTATTGGCATAGATGATTTTTATTTATTAGAATGAATGGCTTATTGCCTTACTATTATCTTCACAGCACTAGGAACACTATAATTCTACAACTGATAGGCCTCGTTTGGTGTCTAGGATTGGATTGGAAAGGATAAATGATAAATTCATGTGTATTTAAGAAAAAAGATGGAGTGTTTTTCTAGCTTAAAGAAAGAAGAGGGAAAGAAAATGGCTTAGCTACAAGGAAAATGTTATCTTTGCTAATCCCAACCATTTTGAGGGGATTGGAAATGATAAGTTTTTTTCATAATTTATCTATCTTATTCGCATCTTCTTTCTTCAACTTAGAAATTTCTTCTTCAAATACACATAAATTTGCCACTTATCCTTTCTAATCTAATCCTAGACACCAAACGAAGCCATAAGGTGATAACCTCTCTATTGACAACTATACGGGCAGGATGTGTAATAACTGGGAGCATTTGAGTTCCTGTAGCTGCCTTGCACTAAATTAATGTAATTATTGTTAACAACGTTACATGTTAGGGTCTCTCATTGAAAAAACAGTTTACATATTAGGGTCATCATTATCAATGCTTCCTTTTCTCATCAAAATTGTTGCCACCTTTATAGGATCTCTATTTTGTAGCTTCACGTAGGCTTTGCAGCCTAGAACTTTTAATCTCATATGATAGCTAACAAATGTTGCCCAATTTCATCTTGGGGGGAATTTTTATTTTCATAGTTGTTTATTTTCTTCGAGGGTAACTGCTCTTCTTGATCTATGTTCCTTAAATCAACTATGAGTTGAAGTTTCAATGGTAAAATTAGCTTTTAAGGTGCTATAAGCCATAAATTAGCTTCAAGTGAAATCTCTTATTTTCAGTTTCTCTTTTATTTTGCTGGGACTTACATATGCATTTTCAGTTTCTTTTTTCTGGTTTTCTGTTCTTTAGTTTTATTATCAAACATTACAACTGGAGAAATGCTTCGGAATAATCTTGACTCTGAGTGCATGATACAATTCTGTATCAGCAATTTCGAGATACAAACCTAGGAGTTGTATAGATTTTTAGTTTTTATGATGTGTATGGCTGACTGAGAATCAAGGCTGTCATGTTTTGTTGTTAATGTGAATCACATTACAATTTAGGTATCATCCACTAAAATATAATCCAATGTTATATCAAAAGGTTCTTAAAAAATGCTATATCAAAAGGTGAGTTCAATGACTTCGTACATCTTTGTGTAACATTTTAAGAATAGGAGGTTAATTATAGTAGCAGAATGTCAGTATAACTGAAACAATATGGATCTTCTAGAAAGTTTTGCTCTATCAGCGAGGTCCAAAGGAGAAGGAGAAAACTTGAAACGATAAATGGTTGCCTTCGATTATCATCCTGGTTGGGTGAGGAGAATATCATAACCTGGTTTATAGTGTATTGGCGGATTTTAAAGCTGTCAGGAACTTTTTAATCAAGATGTTGATCTCATCTCTCACATGATTAGGTCCCCCAGTCAAGGTAATAAATTTATCCAATGGGTTTTCTTCATAGTACACGTGTCATTCATCTTGGGTTATGACTAAAAATATTTCTTAACCTTTTGGTGTAAACTTTCTGTACAACACTCGACTTTGCAATTTAGCAGTATAATTTGGTTTAGTAGAACACAATGCAATTGGTAGGTATAACTCTCTTAAAAAACAGGAGGTTCTTAGTTCAAATTGCACATCCCCCAAATGTAGTAATAATATAATTTGATTTGCATCTAAACAGTTACAGTTGTTTTTTGTCTTTGTTTCAATTGCTAATACTGATTCACATCATGGTGTCTCTGCTTATTTATTATTGCAGTTTCAACGAAGAAACCGTATTTATAAGGAGGAGCAGCGCAAAATAAGAGCAGCTGCACGGGCCAAGCAGGGTGGAGATGTTGACAACCATCATCATCCGTAGCAGAAATCAACGATATTTTGAACTGAAGAAATAATAAAAACTTGTGGAGATCAGATGTTGTATTTTTTTGTGGAGACTGGCATTTTCTTGATTATGTTATTTGTATGTTTCTCCTGGAATGAGTGTAGGCCTCATTGGTCTATGCAATAAGATAATGGTCAATTTATTGTATCTTGCAGTGGCTGCAGATTGGGCATTGATTTACTTGGTGAATTAAAAAGGTGTTTCTGCTCTCCAGACTAATATGACTCGTGGAATATAAATCGTTTCCCTCTTAAATTCTTTGTTTATTCTTTTCAATCCTTAGTGAAGTTGTTGATATATCCTATAGGCTCAAATGGTTTCTGAAATTTCCTACATGCTTCGAATGGTTTTTAAAGCTCATGGTTCGGTTTAGACTCATAATTCTCCTTTCGTCTACGGTCTAATCCAGATTGAATTGTCATGTCATGTCTCCCTTGGGCCTTGGGAGTGTGAGCTCATGAATAAAATAGGACTTTGTTGTCCAAATACAAAAGGATTTAGGCAGGATTTTTTTTAAAATATATAGAATGAGTGGCAATTGAATAATTAAGTGGTATGAAAATAAATATGATGAATAAAAGGGGTATTAACAAAAAAAAAAAAGTTTTTACAATATTAACGAAAAACAAAACAAGAATAACAAAGGATAAGACAAGGCAATGCTGCTGTCAGATTAAGGCCCAGTTTGGTATTGCTTTTTAAAGGTGAAAATCATTTTTATAGGCAGCGATACTGTGTTTAGGTGTTTGGTAAAATAAAAAATTTCAGCTTTTTAAAAAAAATAACTGTCATTGGAAGTTAAAATGAGAAATTGGTGTGGAACAACTTCTCATTTTAGCTTATTCTGGAATTAGTTTGAAGAATTGGTCATATTTAATGAAATTTCTCACAACTAATTATTTTCACAGCAAAAATAAAAGTGATTATCTTTACAGCACAGCAATACCGTAGTAGATAATAATCAGGTTTGTTTAAATTATTAGGTTAATAATAGTTATTAACGAAAAACAAAACAAGAATAACAAAGGATCTATGAAGACAAGGCAACGCTGCTGTCAGATTAAACCTTGTCTGCACGTACGTTCACACGCTTGGTCCCCAACGGTCCTGATACAAATATCCGTAGTAGATAACAATCAGGTTTGTTTAAATTATTAGGTTAATAATAGAGTCGTATATATTGCTCTGCTCAGCGTAACAGGTTATCCATACCATATTTTAATTTGGAGACACCTACCTTCTCTCAAATTCAAAACCCTAATCTACGAAGCTTTACCCTTTGCGCTTCACTGCGATCCCCAATTTAGGTAAGATTTACGCTTTGATTGTTTCATCTACCACTTGCGAACCGTAAAAATTCCAATTTTTCAGTCTTTTCCGTGTTTGCTTGCGAAGAAATACATGATACTAGAAAGAAAATCGAGTTTGAATTCACATCTTCATTCTTTTTTTCAAATTCACGTTGACTGAGCTCTTTTCTGTACGGCGTTTTTGTTTGATTGTTTCTTTTAATCATTTCACATCCTAAAAGATGAAAAACGTTTCCAAGATTTGCATTTCTTATTTTTGTTATTTTGCCTGTATTGCCTAAACAAACAGGATCCTTTAGGTTTCAGTTTGGTTCGTTTTTCTATGGGTTTTTGTCTATTTTCGCTTTTATATTTTGTATTGAGATGTAATATTATGTGTGTTTCGGGGATATAATGTTTAGGGTTCTTTTTTCTTAATATCCAACATTCCAATGGATGTGACTTTTTCTCAGGAAAATGAGCAGCCGTGTGAGCAGAACTCTCTACGTTGGGAATCTGCCTGGTGATATACGCGAGAGAGAGGTGGAAGAGTTGTTTTTCAAGGTAATTGAATGTGTTATTGTTGTTTGAATTGATGCCAACGTGATAGGCCATGCGATTTTTAAGTTAAAGTTGTTGTGTGAAATGCATTTGCTTAAACTTTTATATTTAGAAGTAGAAAAATGCATCAACAGGTGCAATCATGTTATTTAAAAACAATCAAATTTTGGAATTGGGAATCAACATACATGTATTTTTCCCTAAACATGTTTAATCCTGGTATTACCTTTCTTGGTTGTGGAAATTGTAGGGTGGTGGAGTGGAAGATGCTGATGGGTTTACAATAATAGTCATTAGGGAGACTGACTTTAGTTTCTAATTTTCTTTTCAGTATGGACGCATAGCGCATATTGACCTGAAGGTTCCCCCTAGGCCTCCTGGTTATGCATTTGTTGAGGTGAGCCCTGTAATAGTCAGTTTTATTTTATGTATTTGTTCTTTGTTTTTTTTTATCTTATTGTTTCAACAAGTTTTTTTTTTCTTTTTTAGTTTGAAGATGCTCGTGATGCTGAAGATGCACTTCGTGGTCGTGATGGCTATGATTTTGATGGGCATCGTTTACGGGTACGCCATCATGCTTGCATGTTATGGTAGTTGTGGTAATTCGCCTGGACATAATATTCTAATGTATAGCTCTGTAGGTTGAACTTGCACATGGTGGGCGTGGACATTCATCTTCTTCAGATCGTCATAGTAATTATAGTGGCGGTCGAGGTGGACGTGGAATGTCTAGGCGCTCAGAATATCGGGGTGTGTATTTCATTTAATACAGTTTGTGATGTTTTATATACTTGGATGCATTTGATATGTTTCTAAACCTATTCGTGCTCCATCCTCAGTGTTAGTCAGTGGACTACCCTCTTCAGCTTCATGGCAAGATCTGAAGGTGTGTTTTAGCATTTTTCAATTGCAGATATCAGTTTATTATTACTGTTTCTCCATGTACGTCAACTGTCAGTGCATTTCTGATGCATACCATGAATTTTTATTCAGGACCACATGCGACGGGCCGGGGATGTCTGTTTCTCCCAAGTTTTCCGTGATGGTAGTGGTAAGATGCTTCATCTTGAAAGGGTGTTTCTTGGTTGTATATTGTACAGTAATCTTGTAGCAAAGTTACTCTCAGGAATATTTCAGTGTTCTTGTTTTGAATTTGCAATATGAGGATAAGTTTTTTAAAGAATGTGTGTTGGAATTATTGTTTTTGAGTTCTTATGGGGCTTATAGAGTTCCTTGCTTTTCTCTATCTTCTGTCCTACTAGTTTTGTTTTATGCCTGATTTTGTTTTTTTTGGTGACATAGCTCATGAGAGGTCAGAATGTCAATTGATTTATCTTTCTGGACTATGGTTGTTTTATAGGCACAACGGGGATTGTGGATTACACTAACTATGATGACATGAAGTATGCAGTAAGTCATGTTTATACTTTCTCACTCTAGATATTGATATTGGGGATAACCTTTGATGAAGTGCATAGTTGTTAGGTGTTCAGTTCACTTTTATCAACATGGATATGTCTGAAGTTTCTACTCTGGTACATAGATATGAATCTCAAGCTTTATTGAAAATTTTTATGCAGATCAAAAAACTTGATGACTCTGAGTTTCGGAATGCTTTTTCTCGGTCATCTGTTCGTGTATGAGTCTTACAAGTTTTTAATTTGTACCCTTCGTTCTCCCTTCTTTACCTTTTTTTTTTTTTTTGATAAATATGTATTGTCTCAATTTCTAATAGGTGAGGGAATACGATTCGAAGCGGGACATGTCTAGGAGCCCGAGTCGTGGTCGATCTCATTCAAGAGGCCGGAGCTACAGTCGCAGTCGAAGTTATAGCCGGAGTAGAAGCAGGAGGTTTGACCATTTACAATTACACACCGTAGTATTTGTGCAAGGAAATTTTTTACTTACTTTATAACTTAATTGCAGCAAGTCACCAAAAACCAAATCTTCACGCCGCTCACCTGCTAGATCTCGATCAAAGTCTGGTTCTCACTCTCGCTCACCTGCTAGATCTCGATCAAGGTCTCGCTCTCTGTCAGGGTATGCATTATTTTTCTCAATTATTCATTGAATCTGTTGGTTGATATTCATGCTGTCTGGATCGTCATGGTTCCACTAGGTGAAGAAGACTGACATTTTCATTACAACAAATATCTATTGGCACCACCCTAATTGATAAACCTGCATATACTAAAATTATCTAGTGTGCTACTAAATTTCTGGCTCTGGATTAAAGTTTAACCAATCGTTGTGTTAAGAGATGTAATTATTGACTCCTCAGATTAACCGGGACGTGAAATTTTCCTAATGATTAGTTATGTGCTATTTTGTTTAGATTGACTGTTGTATAGCATGGAATTGTGTCTTTTGTTTTGCCAAATTATTTTCATATTACTTCTTTCCATGATTTACTTGTTCAGCAGCTGGGGTTACCAAGATAGTGTCAGATATCCACCTAGTTTTCATGTTCTTTGCCCTATTTGCTTGCATGAAAATTACCTTTGTTTTTCTTTTAGATATGGATATATGCGGCGAACTGGGGATTGGATTTTAGGATCTTGATTGGATATGGTCAATTGCTTACAACTCTTTTTCTATGGAGGTATGCTGTTATTTAGATAGGCAGCTTTGGAAACCTTCATGGTACCTCTGTTCTAATGCTTTTAGCATTGCAAATGTCCATGGGTGCTAGATTGGGAACAATGGAGGTCTTGGATTGCAATAGTAAAGCTGGATATCTGTGAACTAAGTGCCATTGGGATTTGGAAGTCATCATCAATGAGCAGTAGAGACAATTTGACTTTCATTTCCTGCTCCAACATTTTGCCAAGCTAATAGGGCGCACTATGTGGATTCCCTGGATTCTTGTGATACAGTAGGGAAGAATGCTCTTCTTCTGGTCACTGGTGTCTTAAAAATAATTATGCTGCCTTTTATTTTTCTAAATATTTTGTTTTTATGAATTTTGTGATCTGTTTTGGCGGGGGATTACATTTTTTTTTTCTTTCTGCTGAAGTGCTAAATGTTTAAATCTTTTTCTTCTATCCTTATTGGATGTGGTAACTCTCACATGGAAGAGGCATCAAGGACCTTGGATCAAATTGGTAAAAGGAACATGGTTATTAAATTGGGTTGTTTCTGGAACTTTTGCAGATCACGATCAAGAAGCAGATCCCCATTGCCATTGGTAAGTGTTTTCTTTGCTTTATTTTAAAAAGTTTTGCAATATCCTGTGACTTGACCCATTTTATAGATTTCTGTTCTCTGGTGTAAATTATTGAGATACAGAGGCATGTTATTGCAGCAGTTGAAATAAAGTCTAATACTTTTATAGTTGGGCTGGGAGTTGATTTGATTTCTCCTTTGGAAATTTTGAATTTGATTTGTACCATACTAATTGGATTTTTCACGGCTTTTGCCTGCCTTATATCCTTCTTTGGCATCATCAGAAAGGCACAAGTAAAAGCCCGAAGAAACGTACAAGTAAAAGTCCGAAGAAGCACAGTGCCAGCAGGAGTCCAAGCCGGAGCAGGAGCAGGAGCAAGAGTTTGTCACGGTATCATTCTTGAGTATTATATTTTCTTTTTGCTAGTGTCATTTCTGGTCTATATTATTGCTTCCTCCTGTTATATCATCCAAAAATTTCCTTTTCTTTGGGATTGTAGCAATTTCTTGTAGATTATGACACTGATTCTGTTTGGCAGGTGATATTTTATCCCACACACGAAGCTTATCAGTGGGCTCAAAATCAGTGGAGTTGGGACGCCGTTTATGTTAAGACTTATTGACAGACTTTTGAGTTTATGGATGGATTCAGTTTTCATATCCGTGATATTGTTTTTGGATTCTTGTTTAAGTTAGACAGAGTTTTTACCATCCACGCACCTTGTAATGCATATGAGATTCTTTACTACATTGCTGTTTGTACGTTTCAGTATATTTTTCTGGCTGGTTCGTTCTCCTCTTCTACTATTTGGTTTATAATTTCGTGGTTTCATAGCATGTTCCAGTTGGGAGTCGGGTTCACTCGCAGTAGTTAAAAAGGTTTGGATACGCATTTGTGGATTTTGTTTTGGACGGCCTTCAATAGTTGATTGATCTCGAATTTATCAAACTAAGAAGCAATGCATGTAGAAATTAAGGCCGGTCCTAATTAATCTTGAAGCGACAAGGGGATAAGAAAAGCACATGGAGATGCAAACTTCATCACAACAAAGAAAAGGGGTAGATAGCCATGGCCCCCTTTCGTGGTCTCTTGTTTCTTCCTCTTCCTATCTCCATTGATTGTTTTGTCTCGAGAGATAAATGTAGCCCACCACCATGTTCTCTTTTGTGGCCTAAATTTTCTCTATCCAACACCAACAGCTTTACACCCAGAGGTAATAGGCCGGTTCGGGTACGCTAGAGAAAACTTATAGGGATAAATTTAGATAATAAATTTTAAGGGGTAAATTGAGATAAAATTATAATTTTAAAGATAAATGTATAAATAAGACAAATCCATGTACTTAATGATGGTTAAAACTTATCTATAAAGTGGTCTAGTATATTGTCTAGTTGCTTAAAGTCATCATGTATGTTAAAGGGGTCTGCATTTGAACTGTGGACTCAATTATTTTGTTGAACTTGACAATCATATGGCTATACATGTGTTAAAATTGGGGTGGATTCGTATTCAAATAAAAGTATCTAATTAATGTTTGGGGTGCATACCAAATGTACAATGCGAATATGATGAGTAAGGGAGGAGAGCCACTAGTTTTCCCCATGATCAATTCTGGTCGAAAGGCCAACAATTCATGAGGATTGAGGGGGTGTCCCCAAAATAAATGAGAGAGACAAAATGACAAAAATAAACAGACTTTTTCAGCATAAAAGAAGGGGCCTTGGAAGTAGAACAAGGCCACTCTGAAACTGAAAGAAAGGAATCATATCATTCAAAACCAAACCGAGTTGTATGGAGTTCCCCAAACCCTTCTCACCGCCACTGCTTTCCTACGCAATTCAATAACTTCAACTACCCCAATGGCCGAAACCGTCTTCTCAAAACTCTCCGACGACGTCGTTCTCAACATCCTCTTCAAGCTTGAAGATGACCCGCGAAACTGGGCCCGACTCGCCTGCGCCTGCACAAAATTCTCGTCTCTGATTCGCAACATTTGCTGGAAGACTAAGTGCTCCAAAGTCATTCCCTCCGTCGTCTCCGATCTGCTCGCCGGCTCTTCCTCGCCGCCCGGCGGTTGGGCCGCGCTTCACAAACTCGCCGTCTGCTGCCCCGGTCTTCTCCACTCTGGCGTCCTCTTCGAGAACTCCGATTTCGGGCTCGAACGCGAGCTCGGCCCCGATGATAATTACCGGAAATTGGATTTGTCTCCGGCGGCCAAACCGCCTGCGGAGCCTTCCTCGAGTCAAATTGGTGCGGTTCAAGAAATTGGTGTTTCTGGGTCCGATTGTTCTTGGTCTCTATTCGATGATCTATACTTCGATACGATTTACAATGATTCTGAAGCACATGATGGTCCCCAAGTAGCAGAAGTGGTTCCTGTTGAGAAAGGCGCTGTCAAAGTGGGTCGTGAATTTTCAATCTGCAAGAGGAGGAAGGTTTGTAGATCCATGAGGTCGCATTTGGCTTCTGGGGTTTGGAATTTGAGCCGTGAACAAGGCAACAAGCTTCTTCACAGTCGTTTCCGTGGCGACTGCTTGTACATCTGCGATTGGCCTGGTTGTGTTCACATCGAAGAGAAGCGGAATTACATGCTTTTCAGAGGGGTTTTCAAGGATTTTAAGGGGTCCCAAGTTTGGAGGACCATAAAGGATGGGAAAAGGAGCAAGCTTGGTCTGAATTGCGCGTTTTGCTCCTGCAAAGACACTTGGGATTTGCACTCTGCCTTCTGTTTGAGACGGGTTTTCGGGTACCATGACGACGGTGAGCCTGTTGTTCGAGCTTATGTCTGTGAAAATGGACATGTCTCAGGAGCGTGGACCGACTTGCCATTGTACACCTAAATGGCGCTTTGAGGAATTGAGGACTTGAGAGGAATGCGTTCATTTCAATCTCAGTTTTTTCAGAGCATTATGTTGTTGTTGTTGTTGCTGTTATTGTTGTGTATGTGTAATTTGAGTGCTATGCTTTTCGATTTGAGTTGTAAGATTTGTTACGATCTTAAGTTTTTCTGCTTAACATTTGAATTCAATAATAGTTATGACTAGTTTTAGAGTTTTCGAATTTATTTTCTTTCCCAATTCTGTTGTCATTTCAGATAGATGCTTTCTGCTTGTGTAGACTTTGCTCTAAACTATGCAAATTCAGTATTTCTTTTCAAGGGGATAGTAGAAACTTTGAGGCTGGGATGAGAATAAACAAAAGAGGTAACTGATATCTGTAATTTGGCTGGTTTTTATTGGAGTGTCAGAGTATTGATCTTCATAGAGCCAAAGTTTCGATCAGATGAATGTGGTGAAAGGATGCATGCATCTGAAGTGGCCTAAGCATGTGAACAGAGGCAGAGTACAATTAAGCCCTTTGTTTCAGATGAATGTAGTGAATCGATGCATGCATCTCAAGTGCCTTAAGCGTGTATTTGGCTGGCTTTTTGTTTCCTTCTTTACTACTTGGTCTGTCTTGTTCGAGCAAGACACGGAATTTGGGTTAGCTTTTTATTCTTTTTTGACTCGCCTAATTGGAACAAAATCAGTTCTTTGGGAATAGATTTGGTTGTGTCGTGTATTAGCGCTAATATGAAGAATTGAAGAGTGCCCTTTTAAGTTTTCAAGCAGTTCGAATTTAGTGGAAAGAAGCCTACGAGACGCGTCAAGGTGGTCCTAATGAAACTCAACAACACAATAAAAACTGATTACCATTCTTCCTCATATTTATAAGTCAGTGTCATTAGCCAATGCAGTTGACCAATTGACCATCTTCCAACACTAGAATCGAAATAAGAAGATGATCGAAGAATAATGAAGAATAATGAAGCCCATTTTTCTTCGGCAATGCTACTGCTGTTGCTGAGGGTCTTGCTGTAAGCAGTAATGCGGTTGCCACCGATGTGAAGCTAATTGGAGAAGCATGCCAACATTCCGCTCATAAGGATGTGTGCATCTCTACACTGTAGAATGACCCACACAGCAAGGGAGCCAACCTTGCTGGGCTGGCCAAACATAGCAATTAGGCTTGCAACTGCAAATGCATCGGGCATTGACTTGAACCTGAAGAATATGTTGGTGAACGACATGTATGGCTCACACCCGCCGGAGGAACAGGGGTTGGCGGACTGTAAATTATTACTTTGACGCGGCCAAAGTCTATTTTATGATATGACAACTTATCATATCCATCATTGAAAACAAATTTAATGATATCTAACTATCAATATCAATGAGAACAAATTCTTTCGACTGATGCTAACACATGCACATAAATTTTCTGTTAATTTTTCAGGGGATAAGATAAGAAGAAGAAGGATGTTGATGCAAATGAAGCATAAAAGAGTGCAACTTTAGACTCTTCTACCAAGTTTATGACCATGTCTTCTGGCTCTTGGATCTCATCCAGTTCATGTTCACCATCTGTGATTCAATCCCCGGAGGACACCTCTGTACCAGCCATATTTCAATGCTGAGATTCATTTTCCTCTCTCCCTGTCCTCAGAGAGCTCTGTTATCCTCTCTTGATCTCCTGTTCTTGCTCACCCTCTTACTATTTTCAATCCAAATGCTTTATTCAAGATTCGTCTCCAATGGCCGCCGAAGCTCTGACCTCAACAAGCCCCTCATCAGAAATTACAGAGCTGACCATCTCAGAACTACTCTGTGCTTTAAGCTCTCTGTGACCGTGAGCATTCTCTCAACACTTTGTTATGCTGTTGCATGCACTTTAGCTTTTACTAGAAGCACTGAGTTGCCATGGAAACTCGTAGATGGGATATTTTGGTTAGTGCAAGCCATAACTCATGCAGTGATCACACTACTTGTGGTCCATGAAAAGATAATTAAAGCTCTTAAACACCCGAAATGGCTTCGAATCTTTTGGGGTTGAAAACTTCATTTTTATTTCCTTGTTTACAACTTCCGGGATAATTCATTTGCTCTACGTCGAAGGAAACCAGGAGCCAAGTTTGAGATTGGATGATGTAGTTTCGATGTGTCTTTCCCCTTATGAATTGTTCTTCTTATTGTTAGCATTAGAGGATCAACTGGGATTACAGTGAATAGAGAATCTGAACCAAGAATCGATGTAGAAACCAAATTGTTGGAACCCCTTTTGAGCAAATCCAATGTGACTGGTTTTGCTACCGCTTCCATAATTTCTAAGACCTTTGGATTTGGATGAATCCTCTCCTCAGTAAGGGTTATAAAACCCCTCTAAAGGTTGATGAAATCCCATTCCTTTCCCCAGAACATAGAGCTGAAAGAACGTCAGCACTAGTAAGTAATAAGCTTTGTCAATGACAGGTAAGAGTTTGTGGGACAACTTATGTGGCTCAAACATCATGGATTCAAAATGGGACCACTGAAGAAAACATCCTATTTGGTTTGCCGATGGACAGAGAGATACCAGGAAGTTATCAGGGTTTGTTGCTTGGAGGACGACTTGGAAATGATGGAGTATGGAGATCAAACTGAGATCGGCGAGCGTGGCATCAACCTCAGTGGTGGCCAGAAGCAGAGGATACAACTTGCCAGGGCCGCATATCAAAATTGTGACATATATCTTCCTGATGATGTCTTCGGTGCCGTTGATGCTCATACAGTATCAGAAATATTTAAGGTAACATTTGATTTCAAAGAAATGATTTACTTTCATTGCGCAGCAGGACAGTCTAGCTTGTTCTTAAGATGGTTGCTAGATGATGCAAAACATATCTTGGTCTTTGTGGTTTAAATGTACATTGTCTGTCTTAATAGGTATACTCAGTGGATTTGATTTGTAATGCAGAGTGTGTTACAACCCACTTTTTCTGTGATGCTACTACTCAATTTGCATTGGACTGATTCTTTTCTTTTAAGATTATCATGTTTATGCTTCCTTGCAGGAATGTGAGGGGAGCACTTAAAACCAAGGCGGTGTTACTTGTAACCCATCAAGTTGATTTCTTACATATGTTGATCTTATTATGGTACAGGAGTTTTTTTTACTACCAGCTTGAGATCGATATAAGCACAAGAGATCCCCAAAAGGAGATCCAGACTCTCTTGTTTGAACCATAAATAAAAAATTAAATGAATAAATAAAAAACCATGTTTGTTGTGGCCAGAACCGTTGACTTGGGAAGAAGGACACGAAAAGGCCCAGCTCGGCCCAAGCCAGAAGGTTGCGACGTTGCGTGGGAAACAAGTGTCCTGAAGAGGACGATGGGAATCATTGAATCAGAAAGGCACGATCTTTTCACTGAATCCCTAATCTAAAAAGAACCATTTCATGAAGCTATCCTGTGAATAGAGGAGAGAAGCAACAAGCAAAGGGTCGAGCTCCACACCCATCAACACATGCATCGAGCTTTTTGGTCAAATTCAACGTTTTCAAGCAGGTTCTGGGTTTCTTCTTCATCCTTTTTTTTTGTTTGGGCCAGTGCATGCTTTTTTCTTGTTTTTTTTGTTCTTTTGTGTTTGTTTTTTGGGTTCTCCAAGAGGATTCATTTGCCTTTACATCTTGATGGGCAAAGAGGGCCATGCCACTGGCGATCATGAGGAGGCTTCACAGTATGCTGTGGACCTTGAGGAAGACATGGTGGAAGATGATGAGGATGAGGTTGAGGAAGAGGAAGAAGGTGATGAGGATGAGGAAGATGGGGTTAATGCTTTGGATTCTATGAAAGATGGTGCTTTAGGTGACCAATTTTATCAGCAATTAATTGTGGGCATGGATTATGAGGCTCTAGCTGAGAAAAAGCGAAAAGCACCTGTGGGTAACTTGGCTGATGGTTCGGTTAAGAAGGTCAGGCAGGCAAATGGTCCTGGAGCAACCATTGAGGAAATAATGGAGGACATGGAATCGGATTATGGTATGCAGGGGAGACCAAGGAAGAAGGATAAGAAAAGAGGTAGGCGAAAAGGGTCAAAGAAGAAACTCCCCCCTGAACTTGATCATATGCTTGGTGATGCTAATCTTTTCTATGCACTTGGCCGTTTTAAAGAGGCCATACCCATCTTGGCAGAAGTCGTTAGGCAAGCACCATATGTGCCTGATTCGTACCATAGCCTTGCACTTGTCCATGAAGCTCTTGGTAATAAAGCTGCGGCCTTGAATTGCTTAGAAACTGCTCTACATTTAGCACCAAGAGACCCATCTCTCTTGAAACTGCTTTCTAGCCGCTACAATGAACAAGGAAACACTTCTGTAGCTCTGGATTACCTTTTGAGAGCAATATCAGTGGATCCTAAGGAAATTACTGTGAAATTAGATGCTGCCTCGCTCTATGTTCAGCTTGGAGATTATCAAAAAGCTGCTGCATTGTATGAAAAAATAGTACAAAACCGCCCTGATAGTGATGATGATGAAGGAAACAAGATTTATAATGAAAAAAATGTTGAAGCACTCAAGATGGGGGCAAAAATGTATGAAAAATGTGGTCAGCGTGAGTGTGCTATCCATATTTTGGAGGTCTATCTTAGAGGCCTTCCAACTGAAGCTGATTTGAGTGTCATTGATCTTTTAGCTTCTCTATATATGGAAAATAATGCACATAATGAAGCTCTTCAGCATATTGAGCATGCACAACTGGTATTCTGTTCAGGAAAAGAACTGCCTCTGGAAATGAAAATTAAAGCAGGAATCTGCCATGCTTACTTGGGAAATATGGTGAAGGCAGGAATTCTCTTTAGTGTTCTGCAAGAGCGGAGTACGAATGATCGTGCTGACTTGATTACTGAAATTGCAGACAGAACCACTGAATTCAATAATGGATTTCATCATTTGAAAATTGCGCACTGTTATTTGTCCTTAAATTACAGGGTAGAATCAATATTGTACTTTTACGAAGCTTTAAAGACACATGAAAATAATATTGAGGCCCGGTTGACATTGGCTTCTATTCTCCTTGAAGAAACCAGAGAAGATGAAGCCATTTCATTGTTATCGCCTCCGAAGAATCCAGACTGTTTTGACCTCCAAACTGACAAACCAGAACCATGGTGGTGCAATGGACAAGTGAAGCTGAAACTTTGCCACATTTACAGAGTTAAAGGGATGCACAAGGAGTTTGTGGATGCAATATATCACTTGATACTTGAGTCATTACGTAGCGCATCACTTCGGAAAAAGGTGAAAGGAACAAAGAGGCTCTCAAAAAGGGAGCTGTTAGAACGAGTCAAAGTCCTGGAATTGGATGATAACCAAACAGATAACCTAGTTTTCAGACATAGACCACCACCAGGAGCTTCTGTATCAGATCTGCGGAAAGCTAACAGAGCTAAGAAGTCCCTTCAGAAGAAAGCAAAGTTAAAGGCAGAAAAGAGAGCTGAGGCAATGGCTGCAGTGGCTGCTGGAGTTCATTGGAAAAGTGATAATGATTTAGATTCGGATTCAGATTCTGATGTTTATCATCCTCCACAAGAAATACACAGAAAAGAACCTCCCCTGCCGGATCTTCTCAAGAATAAAGAACATCATCGCCTTATAATAGATTTGTGCAAGTCATTGACTTCCTTGAACAGATATCGTGAAGCATTGGAGATTATTGGCCTTGGTCTTGGTTTGAAGTCGACTCACAACATGTCTTCTTTTAAGAAGGAACTCCGGTCACTTGGAGCTCAAGTAGCATACTCCACTCCCGATCCTAAGCATGGGTTTAACTGTGTAAAATACATTGCAGACCAGCATCCACACAGCAATACTGCCTGGAATTGCTATTACAAAGTGTTTACCAGATTAGATGAATGGTATCGAGGGAAGCATTACAAGTTTGTACATGGGCGTAGGAAAGACAAATTCAAAGACTGTGCACCACCCAGTGTCATTTCTGGGCATCATTTTACAAGAAACGGACGCCACCAAGATGCTGTGAGAGAATACCTTAAAGCTTATAAATTGTTGCCAGAAAATCCCCTGATTAATCTGTGTGTGGGTACTGCCTTAATCAACTTAGCCCTTGGAGGTAGAATTGAGAATAAACACCAGTGTGTTGCACAGGGCTTGTCATTCCTCTACAACAATTTGCGGCTTTGTGACAACAACCAGGAGGCTTTGTACAACATAGCCAGGGCATTTCATCAAGTCGGCCTTGTGACTCTGGCAGCTTCATACTATGAAAAAGTTCTTCAAACTCATGAGAAAGATTACCCTATCCCACAACTTCTCCATGAACATTCAGACTCTGTTGAAAATGGATTACCGGGTTACTGTGACCTTCGCAGAGAAGCAGCTTTTAATCTGCATCATATCTACAAACAGAGTGGAGCAGTTGATCTTGCTCAAATGGTCTTGAGAGATCACTGCACTTTTTGACCAGTTATGTGCAACTAACTGATTATACAAGATTAATAGAATTCACACACTGTTTTGAGATCTCTTTAATATTATATATACTTTTACCATCGATCAGAACAAACTGAAAACTGTTGCCTCATCTCATGCATGCATGCCATGATTCCAAGTAAGAAACAAGTATTTACAATGATAATACATTGTCAAAACAATTAAGATACTAGACTTAAAATTATTTGGCAGACACAGCAGCTCTATGTGTCACTTACTTGCAGAAAAATTCTTTACAAAGATGGTACAGTAGGTACTTCATCAAAACAGTTATTTACAGAGATGGACACAGCAACTACTGCTATGCTATACACTTATTATTATTATTTTCTTTAAGAAGCTAGACATGTGTTCACTTATTTGAAGCAAGCAGGGAGGTAGCTAATTTTTGATTTTGGGCCTCTTCACAATCATGACTGTGCAGTGAGCATGATGAGCACAATAATCACTTACACTGCCTAAAACAGCCCTGCAACAAGAGAATGAGAATCCAATAGATTAATGTATGTTAGTTACTGCAGCAACATATTGTATATAAATCATTTCCACCAAAACATGCATATATAATATAATCTTTTAGAAATAAGTTGATTAGGTGATAAACATGTATATACCTTTTGATAGCTCCATAGCCATGACTACCAGACACCAATATGGATGCCTTGTGTTTTTCTACAGCTTCACAGAGAACGTTCCTAACATCCCCTGCAACCACCTCCACCACCACATCAATAACCTGCATATATCAACATCAATTTAGTGAAAAATAATATTCTACGTTAATGACAAATTTGTCTGCATGAGGACCATGACCACAGTACTCTACTCTTGAAAGCTTGTTTTGCAGAATTCAACATGCAGTATATATAATATTATATATACATGGCACTTTTTGCAGAAAATTTCAATAAGAAACCAAGTGATCATGTGGATGACTAATACTTACCAATTTGGAGGCGCAAATTTTGGTAGCCTTTTCTACAACTCGGACAGCTATCTTCTTGAGGTCTGCCTCTAGAGTTGGCAAAACTTCACATCCTCCAGGTCCGGTGAGGGCCATGGCGGAGGGTGAGGGTTTGGCATGGACAATGAAGAGCTTGAAAAGAGGGTTAGATGCAAATGGAGTGAAGAAGTGGTCCAGAGTCCATTCCAGAGCGTATGCGCTGCATTCGCTCTCATCCATACCAACCACCATTACTTGCTGCTGCTTGGAATTCTCCTTCTCCACCACTCTTGTACTTGCCATTGCAACTTTGTTGTTCTCTTCTAGATATGCCAGGCACAGTGTTTGTTTACTCATCACCACCAAATTGATGATCACTTGATTATCTTCTCTACCTACTTATAGTGATTAGTGTACACTGGAACTAATTGTGAGCTAAACCCCACTGGATCAGCCACAGCTTATAATTAAAATAACACCTAATATGACATTACCACTGGCGCTTGGCCGCTTTCCCATGTTGGAATGGTTGGTGGTATCTATTTCTCTCTTAGTTATTTACCACAGGCGCTCATAGTATTAGTATATATGTGTTTCCCCTCCGTCAGGTGGTGATCAAAACTGATAACTTATCGTTTGAAGTAATCGTATAGGAATGGTCCATTCTTTTTATAATTTAAAAACTACAGAATAATTTATCAATCATTTTGTTTAATCTATAAAGCTGGCTAGCATACAGAAACTAAGGATAAGTATTAGCCTTTGAGTTTATGAAGCGTTTAGTTTCTTAAGCCGAAAGGTCATAGATGGTGGATAGAGTGTATAACAGCCTAATATTTTACTTCAATTACTTCAATTACATGGAATGCTTAACCAGAAATTTGCAGATTCAAATTTGAACAATTCCATCTTTCTACTTAAAATTGCCATCCTTGATATCTACATCATTTCCAATTGACGTTTATTGACCATTTTGACATAATCATGATAATACTGAACTTCACGAAATTATAGTTTTATTGTAGTATTAAGAGCATCAGCAATGAAAAACAATGCTCCTGATTTGTTTATACAAAAGTTTGAGGTTCAACTTTCAACCGTATAATACATGCCATATGTTTAAGCTTGAAAAATCAAGCTAATACCACAAGTATAATACATTTCAGTACACAGATGATCAAATTTATTACATGTATCGTAATCCTGCCAATACCACCCATAGGAGTCTTGCTTTGCTTATTAGTGTTTTAGTTTAGGCCGCTTCACAATCATCACACTGCAGTGAGCGTGATGAGCACAATAGTCGCTTACACTTCCCAAAACCGCCCTGCATGATCCACCAAAACTACTCAAGGAACAAAAAGTTTAAAAGGATTTTTGCCCTGAACAACAAGGCTTTCTAAAATACAAATAGTAGCTAATTTAATCGATTAATAACTCAAGCTCGACCATATTAATCACTTTAACCTCCTTTATAAAACCTTGTTTACATCCTCAATATTATAAATCAACTAACCACAAATTATACCACATGGATAGTTCACGACTGAACTTTGAGAAAATTAGAATTGGTTCACTCAAAAGATTAGAATTTGTTCAATGAATACCTTTTTATAGCTCCATAGCCATGACTACCCACAACCAAGATGGATGCATGGTGCCTTTCAACAGCCTCACAGAGAACATTCCTAGCGTCTCCTTCCACCACCTCCACGATCACATTCGTTACCTGCATATAATGTGAAATGTTCAGAAAAGCTGCTAGGGAAAGTCTACCACGGCTAGTCCTAGGAATTTCCACGTACAGTCATCAGCTTCTGCTATTTCTCAGCTAATTATGATAGCATAAGAATTGCATTTTTTTTAAATAAATAACTTGTTAATTGTTCAAGGAAAATCTGCTACTAACATGAATCCTTACCTAATCATAACACTTTCATTTATTGCAGGTCTTACGATTGTTCATGTCTGCTTCATTCATGACATGTTCCATTGATTTAATTGATCTTAAATAACATAAATAGCCAAAAAATACCCAATAACCATTCATGCACATAAACCCAATAGTACTATAATAGATTATAGATACTATTACTATATGTTAACATGGGAAGGAAGGTCCAAATGACTTTAGAGCATGATTCTCCCATAAGATAATTTAACAAATCAAGGAAAAATACAATATAAATATTTCTATAAGAGTTTCGACCAAAAAGAAAAATGTTATTTCTATAATAGCAGATTAAACCCCAAGGAAAAGAGCCTTCTTGAAGTTTATTTACTTAAACATATAATGAAAGGGCCAAATTTGCATGAGAAGCAATCAAATTTCAGGGGTATGCATAGAATAGAAGTTATATATCGCATGATCACAATGGTTTGCTTTTTAAAAAAAGGAAAGATTGAAAAATACCGATTTAGAAGCGCAGAATTCCTTAGCCTTCTCAACAACGCGGGCAGCCATCCTCTTCAAATCGGCATCCACAATCGGCAAAACCTCCGCGCCTCCTACAATTAACCACAACATACAAATTCAGGTTAATTATCACCTCTACAACCATAACCAATCAATTACTGAACTAATTAATTGGCAGGTAAAATTGTAGCAGTTATGAGTTTACCAGGGCCAGCGAGGCCGACGACGGAGGAAGGCGTGGGTTTGGCATGAACGATGACGAGCTTGAAAGGCGAGTTGGGACCCAAGGGGGTGAAGAAGTGGTCCAGAGTCCATTCAAGAGCATACGTGCTCTGCTCGCTCTCGTCGGCTCCTATAACCATAACTTGCTTATCCGCAGTAGTCGCCATTGTTTCACCTCTCTTTGATTCTCTCTCCTTGCTTCTTCACCTTCTTCTTGTCTCTCAACAAAAGCAGCTTTTGCGTGGGAACTTCTTCCTCTGCTATTTGACTCTGTTTCAACGAATACGAATGTGTGCTTGTTCTATTTTCTGACTAGAGATGACAGGGACGGCGTCGTTTGGCACCCACGTGGCAATCGCGTAATTCTCAATCATTCGCCTCTAGAAACGCCGAGAAGGGTGGGGTTAAGCAAATTAGTTCAGCGTAATTCGCAGCCATTCCCAATCACCCAATAGCTTCGATGGTTAATTTAACGATACTCTATTTATATTATCAAATAAATTAGTCCACTGTTTTCGATTAGCGAGGACCACTGGTCCAGCGCTTGGGTTTAGTTCATGCATCTTAAATATCATATCAATAATATTCCATTTAAAAAATCATAATTTTTTTTTTGACCACTGTAAAAATCATAAATTTAACCAACTTAAACATATAAGTTGTAAACGGTTCACTTTAGAAAATGCGTGATGCACCAACTTAAACATATAAGTTGTAAACGGTTCACTTTAGAAAATGCGTGATGCTTTAGTACGGGGTGTACCAATTCCACAAAGTGATTTGAGTTATTTGCACTCGATTTGTTTTATCTTCTTCTTTGGTTAGAGATTTACATGCAATTTAACTTGTTTAAATGTAGGGCCTGGGGTCTTGTTAGGACATTTTGTTCTTATTTTGGAATTTTGGGTTTGCTATGGTTTTTTATTGTGAATGATTTTGTAGTTTCCATTTTCATTTGTGTCCTTTTTACTTGTTGGGTTGTGCTTTTTTTGTGTTGTTGAGACATGCTCCTTATTTTGTTTGGTGGTCGCAGCTCTTTGCCCTTCAATTTTAATGTACTTGTCAAGCATGCAGCATGCTTGAAATTTGAAGAAGATTGAGTTGGAGTCACCTCACTGGCTGCCTCTTTTAGTTGTTTTAGTTGTTTCTTTTTTCGAATTTTGGCCCAAAGGAAAATAGTCCAAGAAGCAACTTCTACTTGGGTCGTTCCAGTAAACAAAGATTTGGACTACGGCCCAACACTTCATGGGGTCGTTATTGCATCTCATCTTGTTCTTGGGACCCCCCAAGCCCACACTCATGAATCATATTCTATTCTAAATGCGCCAAAAAATTTGATGAGTATATCCGAATTTCTGCTTAGAGTTTTTAAATTTACCCTCGATTGCACAGATCAAATAAAAAGAAAAAGAAAAAAAGGAAGGTCCAAATACAACAAATTTGAAGGGAAAAAAACAGCCCTCTAGTACACAACATTAGTAATTAATTATAGGCTTATGAATGAGGATTTACCATAAGAAAATGATTCATTAGATTCCTGAAATTGGTGGGTGAGAGATAATCAGTAGGTGTGGGCCATGGGTCAAACGTGGACAATTCGTTTATGTTGCATTCTGTTAACGTGCCTTCACCAACTCCTTCAATTCCTTAACCTAATTAGTTGCAACTTGCAAGTGGGATGTTACTGATCTCTTAGAAAAGAGGCTCGGGAATCAAATGGTCTAAATCAATACTCATTCATGCCTTTTTTTCATTGTGTATTGTCCATTTGAAGCTTCCTACCTAGCTTTTTCCCATGCATTGTTCTTCAGAAAACATAATATAAATGCATCTTTTTGCACTTTGCATGATGCTTTGGACCGACTCACAGAGACCTTGAGCAGCTGAGTGGTCGACAACGCATGGTGGCTCTTCCACTCACAAATATATTCTCAAATACATCTCAAATGTATTCATAACCACTCATATACATTTGAGGGTACATATTAAAGTGTACTCAAATGAGGTCAGAATTTATAAGATGCATCATGAAGAACGGTCAACTGAAGCAGTATTTGGCATTTGGTCTGGTTTCTACTTTCTTAGATAACATTAATTTGACTGGAGGAGGATACGAATCGATAAGCATGCACCATATTGTTATCTCACTGTGTGTCTTTATATGTTGCTCCACAAGTTTTTAATTATGTCCTCACAATGTCACATGCTTAGTTTCTTTTTCATTTGACATTGAATTAATGAAGAAAGCATGACATAAAATGCATGTGAACATCGTTGAGCCAAGTGCATATTATAAATTTATCAAAACAAAAGGTGGCGTTAGAAAGTGAATGGGTTGGTGAGACAATTAAGAATTTGTTCACAATTGATGACCAGAGTTACAAACCATGAGTGCGATGTTGGATTAAAAAATGCATTGTTGATAAGTAATAATGGCATAGAAATTATTATAGTTAAGAACTTGCTTGATTAATTAACTCAATAAAATAATTCAGTTCATCAGGCTTTGATTTTATTAGTTAAGGATCATTAATTTAACTTATTATATAATTAAGTTACCAGAAATTTATCTCTCTTCGACATCAAATTTAATTGAAGTTGGTTGGTTAAATCTGCAACGAAGGCTGTATTTTCGTAGACGGCAAGCAATGGTGTGGAAACGCTTGACAGCGCGGAAGACATTTCCATTTTGGTATCTATCGCTTAATTTGGTTTCGGTTCGCTCATCCGCTGTGACCCACCAAACAAAAAGGTGTCACCCACTACCTTTCTTCTACAGTTATCTATCTAGTAGCCTAACGCTGCAATACCTTCCACGTGGCAAAGTAGCTGCCTTATCGCTGATTCGCTGCACACAGTTTCACTCTTATCTAATTTACTACAGATTTCGTCGCGACTCACGCGCCATGTTTTATACTTATTTTTTTTTAGGCTCAACTATAAAATACACCCATCAACTATGAAGTATTTAAAATTGATCAATTAATTAAAAATTATTTTAAATACACACTAATTATAAAAAATCTACAAATTAGCACTTATATTAAAATTTTTATTTAAAAGAATGTTGTCATACTAGACAATGTTGACATGGTATGTGGTTTATAAATAAGAGTATTTTAAAATATATACAAAACACAGTTAATTCATCTTTATTTGAAATATCCCTATTAATATTAATTTGGTGGGCCCACAGTCATTTTTGTGTATACTACAAAACATACCTGCTAGTATATGTCCTATCAACAACAAAAACTACGTTAGCATTGTCTACCTCGGCACTTGATATTTTTTGGATGAAAATATTGACATGAGTGCTAGTTTAGAGGTTTATGATAGTTGGTGGATTTATTTGGAATTTTTTTCAGTTGATAGGCCTATTTAAAATACTCCAATAGTTGGTTGGTGCATTTGTAATTGAGCATTCTTTTAATAAGGCCGAATTGATCATATATATAAGATTCATTTTATTGTGAAAAATACTCCATAAAATATAGTTTTGTTAAAAAATTAATGCTAATTTTTAGTTTGAGAATGTTATCATCATGAGCATTAAATTTCATTTTGAGAATGTCATCATCGTGAGCAATAACGCGTGCATGTGCATAATTAAGTTAGAGCTCCGACATATACAACAAATTTTATTTGTTAATTTCATATTCGAAAGTCAAATTTATATTTTATTTTCATGCGAAAGATTATTGAAAGCTCTTCCCACACCAAGATACATACTGAAGATGGATGTTAATGGTTGAACAATTCAAATTGATGATGTCAGTCGCAATGAGATTGAAAATGGAGCAACTTCACATGAAACCGGGTTTAAGTTGATATCTTTGATGTTGCATGCCAACCAAAACATTAATGGAGATGGTTGGATGTCACTACACTCAATTTCCTAATTTCCTTTCATTTTTCCCCTTTTTTCTGGAACCAAATTCACATCATCCATTCCTGGTTATCCTTTTCACACTATATATTAGGATTTTGGTTTGAGTTTATATCTAATTATCCTGGTTTTTTTTGTTTTTTTATTTAAGTTTCTTAATAAATTAACTCGTTTAGATGAGTTTATACATTAATACTTTTCAATTCGAAATAACTAAAATGCCATTGATATGTGAACCCATGACACTCTCCCTAATTGGAACAAATTAAAAATAACATTGTCAACTACAAAAAAATATTAATATTACGTTATTTTGTTAAAATATTCCTTTATTTTTTAAGCAACCCCTTTTTTAGCCGGTGGTGCGGCATTCATAATTTTTTAATAATAAAAAGAGGGGTCAAGAAAATTTTTGTGGGTTTCTCCAAAATTTTTAGATTTTTGTCTTTTGAATCAGAAAACAAAAACCGGTATCTACCACAAGTGGAACATAAATTATTAGTTTCAACTTCTTTTGGAAATGTTTAACAATTAAAAACCTTGATTTGGAAAGTTTTCCAACCTGGATTTACATTTACCCCAGAAAAACTGATTTCCAAGCTAATCTGGCTTCAGTCAAATTGACTTCTTTTAAATTTATTTTTAAAGTCTGTTTAAGTTTCCGAGAATTTTGATAAATTGACTTTTTCAGGGGGATTCAGTAAGGAATATCTGATTTGTCCTTTATATGCGTCTTCAAGTGGCCGAAAGCCCCCGAAACCATTGAACATACCAATTGACACATCATCACTGAAAGAGAGAGAATCAGATAGCTTCCGATCATACGTTGTTGTTTTTTGCACTCTTTCCAATAACCATCTCTGATTTTCTCAGTAACTTTCATTTAATTCTGCATAAGATCTTTTTGAGAAAGAAAGAAAGAAAGAACGCGGAGTTAGAAGTACTAATTTTTTATGAGAAAATGAAGTTCTGCAAGAAATACCAGGAGTACATGCAAGGCCAAGAGAAAAAGCTACCTGGGGTTGGCTTCAAGAAGCTTAAGAAGATCTTGAAGAAATGCCGTAGAGACTTTCAGACCCAGAAGGACATTCATGATGTCCGAACATGCCATGACCATAATTGCCAAGGTGATTTATATAAAACTCTGTTTCATGTTTTTTCTGTTGGTTGATGAATGAACGTCTTTTCTGGTCTATTTATCATATTAACTTTCTAGAATTTGATCCATTTCTTGGATATTTAAACCCCAATACCGTTCAATTTATATTCTTTTCACTGGTATGCTGAGGCTTTTGAGATGAGAAGCAGATATCTTACATTCATTGTAGTGATTCATATTATAGCCAAGTTGGAGGATAAAGAAAACAAATTCAAATTTTGCTTATTTGATTTCCAATCTGAAGGTTCTTGAACCCACAAATACAATTGGTTGACCTGCTCACACTTTTTGAATTGAATTGTGCAGTGTGTGATGGGACCTTTTTCCCTTCCCTTCTCAATGAAATGTCTGCAGTGGTAGGCTTCTTTAATAAGCGTGCACAGAAACTGCTTGAGCTGCATCTGGCTTCTGGGTTTCGCAAGTACTTCTTCTGGTTCAAGGGCAAGCTTCGAGGGAACCATGTTGCTGTGATCCAAGAAGGCAAGGACCTTGTTACTTATGCACTGATCAATGCCATTGCGGTTCGAAAAATATTAAAGAAATATGATAAGGTATGGATGCAATCCTACTGGTGAATCACATATCTATCCAAGTTTTGATAATCTAGTTAAATGATCGAATATTTTTTGGTTTTTGTTTATTTTTGGGGAACAGATTCATTACTCAACTCAAGGACAGGCCTTCAAGTCGCAAGCTCAAAGTATGCACATCGGAATCCTTCAGAGTCCATGGCTTTGTGAGCTTATGGCTTTTCACATCAACTTGAGAGAAACCAAGATTGAGTCGAGGAAGGCACTGGCGTTGTTCGAGGGATGTGCCCTCACATTTAATGATGGGAAACCATCTCTCACCTGTGAGCTCTTTGATTCTGTCAAGGTTGATATTGATTTGACATGTTCTATATGCTTGGTGAGTATCAAGGTTTTTCATTTTTCTCAGGATCTCCTGCATATCATGCACTCTTATTGACTACGTATTTTTGTTGATTGATATGCACTGCACTGCACAGCATTTAAATTCTGCCTGTGGATTCAATTATAATATAATAGGTTTCAAGAATTAATCATGAAATACCTAAAATTGCACTTGTGTTGATTAATGTGCACTCTCAAAATATTACTCTAGTATCTTACACTTAAATGGCAAATTCCTGTATGCCTTTTTATTATTCATTACTGTTATGAAGTAGAGCAAATATGACCACCTTTAAAGCCTGACCCTCCGTACCTGCAAACGGCAAAAGCCCATGGCCTATGGGATTTATTTGGTCAGAAAATAAAACAAAAAGCTCTGAAGGCTTTGATTTAGGAATAAGCATGACCAAAGTAGTAGGAGTTGTAAGGAAGAAAGCATTGTGCTATTATTGTGCTTCGTTTGAGGTTCTTAATGACTAATTCATGTGATTTTCTTTGTGTCTTCCCCTTTACAGGACACAGTTTTTGATCCAGTTGCTCTCATATGTGGTCATATATTCTGCTACATGTGTGCTTGCTCTGCTGCATCCGTGACTATCGTGGATGGATTAAAGGCTGCAGATCCTAAAGAAAAATGCCCTCTATGCCGAGAGGTGAGTAATACTCATTTCCCAATAAGAGCTAGCTATCTTTTGGCCTTTGTACCACATTGTGGTGTCTAGTACTTGTGATTAGGACTAGGAGAATAAGATGCAGCAGTATGATCCGAGTTAAAATCACTTACCATTTTGTAATTCTTTTGTGTTGATTTCAGGAAAGAGTTTATGAAGGTGCTGTACACTTGGAAGAGCTTAGCATGTTACTCGGGCGAAGGTATGTTACTGTCCACTATGCTACTTACTTTGCATACTTATTTCAATGAGTAAAGACAGCTCAGCTTGATGTTATTTTTCCCTAAGTTTTATGCACTAACTGATTGGGAGGGGGTGAGGTTGAAACACGCAACAAATAAACGAATAAATATATGCAAATTTCTCATTCTAATTATTCATCTTTTAACAGATGCCGTGAATACTGGGTTCAGAGGCTTCAGACAGAAAGGGTAGCGAGGATTCGACAAGCAAAGCAGCACTGGGAATCCCAATGCCGGGCATTCATGGGCGTTTAGTTGCACCGCAGTTGGGCTCTGTAAACCACCAACTATTTTGTTCCTGTAGCCTTGGATAGATGCTGTATATATTTCTTTTTAATTTTTAGTCTTTGGGGATTAACTTTTGGTCATTGCTTTTTTTTTTACCACTAACTTTTGGTCATTGCTTAACCGAAGTAAAAGTGGTATTCTTTTCTGGTTTCTTTTTTGGTCTGAGAAGTAAAAATGCTCTGTTATTTCAATTTTTGCATCCTTCTATGTTGTCTTAATTGATACGTAAAAAGATGGTAATTGATATCAAAAGAAAGCATGCCCAAGCCGCTGGATTAGGGTGTGAGCTTCTGTTAGATGCTGTTTAGAAGGGTTGATAACTTAATATGATCTGTTTAGAACCAATTACATCATAATCAAGTCCAAAGAAGCTTGAGGAAACATCATATCATTAATGAACCAAAAGTTCTACATATCATACGATAACTCGTATAAGTTAACACCATACAATATCATGAAAAGACAAAAGATCTCATAGTGTTCGAATGACTCCCAAAAGGTCACCATGCAAAGCTAAACCTCTCTCAACGGGCCAATATCAACGGATTTTTATCTTTAAATATGTGATACCGTTTGCACAATTTCTCCAAAGTTGCAACAGAATGCTGCATTGCATTTAGTTTTGTATCCATGAACATTCTCTGCAAAGCAACAAGTCCATGTTAAAAAACTAAAAAAGAATGCAACTATACAAACTTAAAGTTCTTATAATATAAAAGCTTCTATCCCACCTGATAGTCTTCTCCATATTTCTCGATGAGCCGACCAATATAAATACGTTGCATGGCAGTTAATGGTTGTAGTGATGCAGATTTTCCGTCTCTCCGTTTTTTCCCTAAAGTAGTTTTCAAATCTGTATAGCCCAAAGAAAGTTATGTAATCAGAAATAGCAATCAACAGTTTCACAACTTGGGGAGAGAAGAAAATATGATAACCAAGAAGTTCTGAATGAATGTAAGCAATTCACATGAGCAGTGAATCGAGAAACTAACACAGCCTATCATCTAAATCATTACAAGCCAAGGAGCAAGGGTACTTTATACATCAGTTCAATGCGTCACTAATGACCTTATAGAAAATAAACTAGCCAAATCAAGAGTGTTCTCACCAAAGCCACTCTTTTGAGCTTACAGTACCTTGCCTCTCAAAGAAGAGAAAATAAAGTATGTGAACAAGAAGATAATTCAATGGGGTGATCTCCATCCTATAGCTTACTCAAGAAGACCACAAGTGCAGAAATGGAGCAAACCAATTATGAAAAAAGGAAAACAGAACAACTGAAATTTTGCAGAAGAGTTAATCTTGAACATACAAAAGTTAAGAGAAAAATGGAAAATAGGCATGCCATTACAGGTTAGGAATCTTTTCCTCTGTTATTGAATCGTTGCGCATTCTAAAACTTATTACAACTTTTTTCTGGGATTTTTGAATTGTTACCTAATAAACGGTTAGGGTTATTTCTCTTATGTTTCCCGGTTTCCCTTCTTTCCCCCAAAAGAAAGGAAGTAGAACATTATATGAGGGTTTAGGTCTGCAAGCTAAAATCAAACTAAACAACTACTCAAGTAGAAAACTTTAGCCAAAAAAACTAATCTTTTCTTTCCAATAAGCCCATTTGAACTCCAATTGCAACTTTATTAAGATTCACTATCAATTAGTCCATTAAAATTAGAATAGCCCCAGGCCTCCATTCCTCTTTTTACCACAAAAAATATAAATTTAAATCCCAATTTGTAATACAGAAGGAGGAGAGAGAACCGACCGTCTTCTTCGAGATCGCTACCACTGTCGATGGGCTCGAATTCGCCGGCTTCGTCCTGATCGGACGACGGAAGGGGCGTAGGAGAGGGAACCTGGAGAGAATCGCTTTCGACAATGTGAGAGGTCCGAGATCGGACGCTGAGCAAGTTAGGATTCGAAACAACGCCGAAGGACTTGTAGTTTTGGATAACGGAGCCCTCGGGGTCCCATTTAGGCCCAGACGGGTCTTGTTCCATTAAAGCGCGGAGCTTTGGAGGGAGACAAAAGGCTGGCTTGAAAACTTTGGGCTTCTTCTTCGGCAAACCCACGCGGACCTTCGTCCTTGATTGCTTGTACTTCCTTCGTGACCTTCCCATCTCTCTCGCTCGCTCTCTTTCTCTCTCTCTCTCTCTCTCTGAGTTGTGTGTTTACGGCAGAGTGAGGGTTTATGTTGGGGTTTAGAGTAGCGACGCTGCGTCTATATGACCTACTACATTTTTATCACGTTTTTCTTTTTCAAAAGCAAGAAAAAAAAAAAACACAAAAGGTTTTTCTTTCAAAAGAAAAAGAAAAATTTGTTCTTTCAAATAGGTATTTTTTTCTCTTTCTCATTCTGAAATATTAATTTTCTTTTTTGGTTAAATCAAAAGCAAGAAAAAAAAAAACACAAAAGGAGAAAAATTTGTTCTTTCAAATAGGTATTTTTTTCTCTTTTTCATTCTGAAATATTAATTTTCTTTTTTGGTTAAAGGATGTGAAAGAATTAAAAATAATAAAATGTAAAAGTCAAGTCACCCAAGATTTAAAAAGGAAATAGGATTTTGTGCTTATGTCTTTTGTGTCCAAAACTATGTCGAGGTTATGAATGTTATAATTAATCATTTTAGGTTTAGGATTTAGTATATAAAATTTATATTGATAGCAGCTTAAAATAGTTTGTGACACAAACATAATACCAAATTACCAGCACATAAACAAATATTTATTAAAAAAAAACACAACAATACAAGAAAAAAATGCGAAAATAAAATATTTCTACAAAGGAAACTAAAAACAAAAAGAAACACTAAAATGAAAACAATGTATTTGCACGTGGCAGAAGTTGATTATGAGTTGGAAGTTCGTGGGCCCACAGTTGACAAGTGGCATAAGGTTATCTTATTGCAAGATGTACATTTATTTTTTGTTTTTACTTTTTAGTTTCTTTTATAAAAAGATTTGCGTTTTTTTCTTGTATTTTAGGGTGTAGAAGATGATTTTAGAATACATGATTGAATATTACATTTCTAGGTTCATGAGATTGTTGTTATAGTCGACAATGGCATTTCCTTATCGACTATATAGCTTACAGGTAGCTCAATAATCAGATTATTGTTTGGTTCTAAAGGCATAGTACTGCTACTAGTATTATGCTGATTCTAATTGATCTTCCAACACAGTGATGGAGGAGAAGGACCTTTCTTCTCTTTTTCTTTTTGAAAAATGATGGGATGGTATGGCTCCTTTTATATCACAGAGAGTCATGTTAAAATTGGAAAATTTGGGAAGATAAGCATCAATGGAATCATTGCTTAATTATAGTCCGGCTGAGCGGTTGGCGTATTCCTGAACCAATGCCCCGAACAGTGATCGCCTCTCAAGCAAGCGCGATGGTTTGTCAAATTCTTTAGCCAATCCTGTTAAGAAACACAAATATATGCAGCATATCAGAAACAAGCTTCATTTGATAATATTGGAATGGAATCAAATCAACATTACCTGCATCTACTACTAAAACTCTATTGCAATCCATCACTGTGGGTATTCTGTGAGCAATGCTGATAATTGTACACGCAGCAAAATCTTCTCGGATGATCTTTTGTATTACAGCATCAGTCTGTGAATCAACTGAAGCTGTGGCCTCATCCATGAACAACACCCGGCTTCTCTTTAACATAACTCTCCCCAAACACAGAAGCTGTCTTTGCCCCACGCTCCAATTGTCTCCATCATCAGCCACTATTAAATTAACATGTTAGCTTCATTTCCGGAGACAGAGTCACATCACATAGACTACATGGTACATACCTAAAGAATCAAGTTTTTCAGGTTTTGCAGCCACCACATCTTTAAGTTGGCAGCGTTCCAGGCTCTACAAGAAAAATAAGATAAATGCAAATAAGCATCTCAGCACACCACCACATAACCTGACAAGGGTTAGCATCAATTCATGTTTACCTTCCATATTTCTTCATCTGAATGTGTTCCTATTGGATCAATGTTGCTTCTCACGGTTCCTTCAAAAAGGACAGGTTCTTGAGGAATGATCCCAAAGCGCGACCTAAGATCATGAAGCCCTATTGTGCATATGTCGATGCCATCTATAATAATTTTTCCACCTGAAGGTTCCACCAGCCTAAAGAATACTTGAATTAAAGTTGATTTCCCACTTCCTGTTCGACCAACAACACCAATCTTCTCACCCCCATGAATGCTCAGACTAATGCCTTTGAGAACCAAGGGAGTATTTGGACGATATCTGACCTGCTTGCCACAAAATTTAAGGCATCATCGACAGGAACAACTTGAGACAAACTAATGGAAATGACCAACCAATTGAGAACTTGCATTCAAACCCCTTCATTTTGATCTCTTACAAAAATGCTAATGGGAAAACAAATGGCTAGAGTGTAGCGGCTCATGGAAAATAAAGTTTGCATGTTGTTTTTCAGAAGACATATACAGAATCGAAGACAAATTACCAGCAAGTCTTTGAGCTCAACATTGCCATGGGCAGGCCAATTTGGAGGAGGAACACGGTCCTTCATCTCCCATGCTGCTTCTGATGGAATGTTGGTAAACTGCTTTATCCTCTCAACCGACACCATCCTATTTTCAATGAAGCAGCTCATATATATGGCCCAGAACAGCACACCGTTAAGGGACAATCCATAGGAAAGAGATAAACCAACATTTTCTGCACCATGAAGAATAACTGATTTAAAATTTTCTGCAGTAGTCATTTCATTGGGCATTCATCTACTGGAGCTCATCTATATCAGGCATTTCAAAATAAGATACTTACGCACACCTGAACTCTTGGTTAAACCAAGCATCAAAAAGACATTACTGATAATACTTATCAGAAAAGATAAGTATTATTTATTAGGCATCTCATATCACTGAGTGACCATGAGTCAAGTACTAGATATTTGCATATTGCAAATCTTGTCGAGTGTTGAACCAAATAAAGTGGATGGGAGGATTTAAGTACCTGGCTTTATTATACTGCTTGGAAGCAAGATCATGAACATAGTGGAAATGCAGAGAATTAAACTCCCAAGCAACTCCAAACGGAAACCCAACCACTCATTTGCCCCATTGTTGTGGAAATCCATACGCAAATTGGCATTAACTCGTTTGACATTTTCCTTGGTGAATCTGTCCTGCTTTCTGAAAGAGCGGATTGTCATAACCCCGGATATGCTTTCTGAGAAGTGATGGATAACAGGCGCTTTTGTGATTGAATCCAGTCGAGTTAATTCACGAGATGATGCAAGATAGTAACTCTAAAATCCAAACAGTAACAAAAACCTTCAGCATATATTCAAGGCAATACCATTGCTAACAGATTCATATAGTTTTGATTAATATAAAAGTTTTTGCCATCAAGTTTGACATTTTAACTATAATGTCAGTAATTCATAGGAACAGGAGTTGGGGCCATATAGACTATTAAAAAATAACCAACAATATACATGACCGCGATCATAGAGCTAGAGATTTTATTTTTCATGTCTGACAGATTCATATATCTGTATAATGGTGCTTCATTTTTATTCAATGTTAACACTATAGTTCTTATACTAATAAGGGTTAACAGCCAAATAAAATGAATTAACTTACCCGGTACCAGATATTAAGCCAAACAAGTGGAATCAGTAAGAATAATGTTGGCCACGAATATTGACATACGATGATAAAGATGCTGAGTACAGTGATGTACATTGCAATGGTAATTCCCAAAATGAAGGGAATAAATAGATCGATATTCGTCTGATCAGTTGATGCCTGTTGGGAAAATTCTCATCAGTTAGCAACTAAGATGATATATACTCATGAATTTATATTCAAAAGAGAATAGGATCTCCCATCAACTACAACAAAAACTAATACTTAAACAGAAAAAGAAAAGATGCGCCACTCTAATCCACGAATTCTTACCCTACTCAGAATTCTTCCAGAAGGTGTAGTATCAAAAAATGACATGGGGGCATGAAGGATGCTGTGAAGAATTTGCTTGAAAAAAATTTGAGCCGTCTTAAGCCCCACAATGGTCATAGAGAATGCTCTGAACAGAACCAGAACACATGAAACAGCGGCAATTATTGCATAGATAGTAATGAAAACAGAAGGGTTGAATGACATTTCACGCTCAGCTGAAGTTTCATATTGCAGCCAATAATCACCCGCCATTAGAGATGCTTGCCACAAAAGTGACAGTGACAACACTAGCACCACGCCCCACCATCCATAAGCCTCTGTGCAATAAATTTTATAAATATGCCGGCTCACTTTGCCTGTTTCTTTCTCCTCTTCTTTGATGAGTTTAGAGGTTCCCTTATCAGACGTGGGTTGATCCAGAGAGTTGTTTTCACCATTGGCCTCCCCCTGGTTGGAAGAAGGTTGAGGAGATATTTGTGGTCTGGGGGAACTACTTTTGCTGGGCATAGTGGTGCTCATTTCAACAAGTTCCATGGAGCTATCATGCGCAGCTACTAGAGCTTTGAAATCCAGGCCTGAATTTAGCAAATCATTGTACTTCCCTGATTGAACTATCATCCCATCTCTCATGACCTGATATTAAGATGGGACAATTAAGTATTTAAATATATATATATATATAAGCCGGAGGGACACGTGCGATGGCATATTGCAATTATAGCTTCTTCAAGCAATAAACTGGTGAGCATATAAAACTCCTGAGTACTTACCAAAATAAGATCAACATTATGCAAAAAATCAACTTGATGGGTTACAAGTAAAACCGTCTTGTTTTTTAGCACTCCCCTCGCACATTCCTGCAAAAAAGCATAAACATGATAATCTTAATTAGATAAAAGAGCCAGTCCAATGCAAATTGAATTAGTAGCTTTACAGTGGCCCAAAAAAAAAACAGGAGAATTAGTAGCTTTACAAAGAAAGTGGATTGCAACACATTCTGCATTACAAATCAAATTCAATGAGTATCAGTGCATCACTTTTTATTGATTTTCATGCTATCTTAAGAGAAAGCACATTGCACATTTATACTGCAAAGATCAAAATATGATTTACATCATCTAGCCATTATCTTAAGAACAGGCTAGACTGTCCAACTGCTGTGAAATCAATCAAATGTAGAGAAATAATGTCACCTTAAATATTTCTGATCCAGTATGAGCATCAACAGCACTGAAGACATCATCAAGAAGGTATATGTCACAATTTTGATATGCAGCCCTGGCAAGTTGTATCCTCTGTTTCTGGCCACCACTTAGGTTGATGCCACGCTCTCCAATCTCAGTTTGATCTCCATACTCCATCATTTCCAAGTCTTTCTCCAAGCAACAAACCCTGATAACTTCCTGGTATCTCTCTCTGTCCATTGGCAAGCCAAATAGGATGTTTTCTTCAATGGTCCCATTTTGAATCCACGATGTTTGAGCCACATAGGCAGTTGTGCCACAAACTTGTACCTGTTATTGAAAAAACACTTATTAATAAAACAAATACTTGATTAAAGTTAAGCGTTTTGAGTGATTTATCGCATGGTTATGCTTTTTTGGTGGGATTTTAAGTAATAAGAGATATCTACAAAAGGGTCTAAATACCAAACCATACCTTTCCTGATAATTTGTGCATCTCACCAAGAATTGAGGCTAGAAGGGAAGACTTTCCAGATCCTACTGTCCCAACAATAGCAGTTAACTCCCCTTTGTTGACAATCAAATTTATATTTTTCAAAACTGCTTCTTGGCTTTCATCATCCCAGCTAAACGTGCCATCTTTAACCTCCACAGCAGTTCTACCATCACAACCCTCTTCTCTCTCCACCGAACCCTCCTCCAATTCCCTACTCAACATATAACGATCCAATCTCCCAAGTGATATCATAGCTTGAGAAATTGAAATCATAGATTGTGGGAAAGTCCTTATTGGCTCCTGCAGAATTTTGAAGATGGTTGTGGTTGTGAACACTGTCCCCGCATCGAGTGGGACACCCAATAAGATTGCAGTGCCAAATGTGAGAGTTGAAATAAGTACTGGGGTGCACCACATAACCACAACGTTAGCAGAGATTGAGTACATGAACTTGGTCAGCCAGCTAAACTCTGACTCGCGGAAAGCTTGAATTCTCTTATTGAAGTGTTCCTCCCATGCCTGAAACTTGATCACACGCATGTAATTCAGCATCTCATTCGTTGCCTTCATTCTTGAATCCCGATTCTTCATCACATTAAACTGGAACCTGTTGTTCCGTCTCGTCCCCAGCACAACAAACACAAGAACTCCGATGATTCCTATTAATGCTGTGATGGTTGATGCACCAAGGTTGTTATATAGAAGGACCAATGCAATGGCAAGTTGCACCGGCATCATCCATATAGCGTGCAGCTGTAGCATCATGTCAGAGAGCTGTTGGGCATCAACAGCCATGTAATTCACAATCTGTCCAACCCCATGAGCCTGCCGAGCTGAGCATGACAACCTCAAGCCCTTCTTGTACAAAGAAGTAATAAGAGTGGAACGAATGAGCATACCAAGTTTCTGGGAGTTGAAGTTAAATTGGTGAGTGGTCAAAACCTCAACAAATTTCGCACAGAGAAGAATCAAGACAAGGTAATATCCTTCATAAGGAGAGCTTCTTTTTCCTGCAGTGAAATCTACAAAACTTTGGATAAGCACAGGCCCAACATACATGACACAGAGCCTGATCCCTGCAAGGAACGCTGTGAAAGCAATTTCTTGCCAGAAGCAACGGAGTAATGTGGTTCGGACCGGGTGAGCTGATTTTTCTTGTGGTTTTGGCCACTTTGATTCAAAGAGTGCTGACATTCTCTCAGCTCTATGTTCTGGGGAAAGGAACGGAACTTCATCAACCTTTAGAGGGGCTTTGTAGCCTTTACTGAGCAGAGGATTAATCCAAATCCAAAAGGTCTTAGAAATTATGGAAGCTGAAGCAAAACCAGTCACATTGGATTTGCTCAAAAGGGGTTCATATAATTTGGTTTCTACATCCATTCCTCGTTCAGATTCTCTGTTCACTGTAATCCCAGTTGATCCTCTAATGGCAACAAGAAGAAGAACAAGTGATAAGGGGAAGGACACCATCGAAACTATATCATCCAATCTCAAACTAGGCTCTTGGCTTGCTTTAACAAAGCGCATTATCCCGGACGTTGTAAACAAAGAAATAACAATGAAGTTTGCAACCCAAAAGATTCGGAGTGATAGCGGGTGTTTAAGAGCTTCAAATCTCTTTTCATGGACCACAAGTAGTGTGATCACTGCATGAGTTATGGCCTGAACTAACCAGAACAGCCCATCTACGAGTTTCCATGGAAACTCAGTGCTTCTAGTAAATGATAAAGTGCATGCAACAGCATAACAAAGTGTTAAGAGAATGCTCACAGTCACAGAAAGTTTAAAGCACATAGTAGTTCGGAGCTGAGCTCTGTTATTCCTGATGAGGGGCTTGTTGAGGTCAGAGCTTTCGCGGCCATTGGCCACGAATCTTGAATAAAGCTTTTGAATTGAAAAGAGTAGGAGGGTGAGTAAGAACAAAAGATCAAGAGAAGATAGTAGAGTTCTCTGAGGACAGGGAGAGAGGAAAATGAATCTCAGCCATTGAAATATGGCTGGTACAGAGGTGTCCTCTGAGGACTGAATCACAGATGGTGAGCAAGAAATGGATGTGATCCAAGACCCAGAAGACATGGTCATAAACTTCGTAGCAGGGCTAAAGCTCCACTCTTTTATGCTTGATTTATATCAATATCCTCCTTCTTCTTCTTCTTATCCCCTGAAAAATTAACAGAAAATTAATGTACGTGCGTTTAAGCATTGGCCACTTTGTAACATGATAATGTCAAAGTAAACAAAATTACACACCAAAAAGAAATTCTAAATGGGAAAAAACAACGGAAAACTTGGATATAAAACAACCAAAGATAAAAAACTAAAAGCTGCTTCAGTGATATGTAAAGTACTTGAGCTTTTGAAGCAATCTCTTGAGGTAAGGTCATGTATAAAAGGCCAGAAGGCTCAGACCCAGAAAAAGTGGAACAAAATAATTAGCTAAAAAACAGAAATACCAGCGTATCACCAATCCAGTATACATAAAAAGAATGAGAACCTCATCGGCTAAAGAACATATATGCAGCGTAAGGGGTCACAGAGATAAATTAAAATAGTTGGAAATGGTTAAGAAAGTATGAGGAAAATCATGAAATCAAGACTTGAGCCGAGTCACATTTGACCCAACGGGAATCCGGTAACATCTTTGACCTTTTGGAACTTTCATTGAGATTTAGCAAAGCACAAGAACAATACCAAGTTATTTATCTATATTTTCATGTGCTTTGATTGATACTTATACATAGTCCAAAGAATCAAAGAAATTTCCATGACTGGGTTATATTAATTTAAACCATTTCTTGTCAAAGTTATCATAAACAAAGAAAGGAGAAAAAATGACACAAATAAAATAAAATTGTTTCTCTGAAAAGGAAGTATGTGTATGAATTAGATAGTATATTATAGCCATTATAGGAGGACAAGTTAGAAGAAAATCAATAATTAATGCCACAGAATCATTTCTCCAAAAGTTCTAAACGTTGACAAAAAAAAAAAAAGATAATATAATAATATATAATAGCTATTTTTTAGAAAAACAAAATATCACTGTGTCAAATGACTCAAATGAGTACTTGGAGAGCAATTAAATTTAAAGGCAATCAAAAATACATTGAACCAAACTTTAACATCAACCACAGAAACAATATAAAGCTTTTTTTTAAAGCAAAAAATAAAATAATTAATTAAGGGCTGGACTATATTATATGAGGAGGAGAATTGGAAGAAGATAAGAAATTGCACCAAAAGGGTTTGAATGAAAGACAAAAATGAGGCATTCAAAAGCCAAGAGCCATCATCAACTTACCTCTGGGTTACTGAAGCTGAAGAAGAGGCGAAGGAAAACCGGCCAAGAAGTCTTAACAAAATAAAAAAAATATTGACTTTAGCTACGACCATATCTACATAGAGAGACAATCCCAAGAGTCAAGACGGTGAATCACATCAAACACAGTTCCCTGGGAAGGTGTCCTCCTTTGCTCATGCGAATATGTAGGTGTTTCATAAATTAAAACCTCCTGAGAGAGAGAGAGAGAGACAGCGATACAGAGTGAGAGAGAGGGACACACACACACAGAGACAGTATTTTTTTCTGTGGTTAATGGGTTGAAGCATTTCACAGTGTTCTTATTTATTTCTTGGACCAAAATACCGAATAATTAAATGGTTTCAGTGAAAAGACGTGGAGAAATGGAAATCCGCAGGCCGAGTCTGCACTGCTGGAGGGAGAGAGAGAGAGAGAGAGTTTTATAGATATTTATTAGATAATATATATGAATATACTATATTATTCTAATTAAGATAGTTAAATTGTAAATAAAAATTTGCATTGTTAATTTAAAAACAGAAATATTGAAGTACTATATCTTAAAAAATCAGATATATATTGTATATAATTTTAAGAACATTTTAGTATTTAAGACTTTCTAAATTAATAAGGCAAAACAATACTCAGCAATCAGCATTGGGCACCTTCTAAATAAGGACGAATCCTTTACCCACGTGCCTTACATTCGCGTGAAATGACTTCCCTTACCTGACAGCGTCAATAAAGACATGGCCGATGTTGAGCCGTCCG
>QANT01001966.1:0-14252 GCA_003254885.1 Purshia tridentata | reverse complement strand
GCATTTATTTCGGTCCAACAACAATCTCAAATGCCCATCAACTGGGGAGCTCCTCCTTCTTCCCTTGGATCTAGGTTCGGATCATGGATTCTTGTATCTTGGAGATGGGTTTGGGTTGCGGAAGCTAATGTCGACAAGGCCATGAGGGCAAGGTAAAGATTTCAGATGACGAGGAGGCAAAGGCGGAGAACTTGGTGGCGAGGGTGGGACTAACATGTTTGAATTGGTCAGAAGGAGGATGGATTTGGAGCACAAGAAGGCGCAAACCATCATGGGTTTCAAGAAGTCGAGGCGAAAGGAAGAGAGGCTAAGGACATCGACGATCGAGCTTCGACAACTGGTGAGTGTGAAGATTGAGGAGGTTCTTAGGTTTGGGGAGCTAGGGCATTAGCTGCTCACATCGCCTCCTAAACCTCCAATTGCCGAAAGAAGAAGGTGGGTGATGTTGAATGTTGCCAAAAAAGGTGGAGTGTTATTAGAGTTGTAAAAGAAGAAACAGAAAGGTAGGATGATGTTGGGTGTTGGAGAAGAAAAAGACAAAGAAGAAATGAAGAAGAAGATAAAAAATGAGTCCATTAGAGAGAGAAGATGTTGTTGAGCTTTTATTATTATTTTTTTAATTATTATTTTTTTTTGTATTTTATTCTATTTTTTAACTTATTTTTATACAATTTAAAAAATCAAATTTATCCCTTTAAAAGTCACATGCTCAACATGTAATCAATTTTTAACAATAAATGTGACTGAAAATCCTAAATTTCTACAAAAGTCAAATATATATGCTAACAATACACTTTTTAAGTTAATATCTTGAATTAGCTCCACCAGATAAGTTAGAGTCATTTTCATATACTTTTCCCTAACAATTAAACACCACAATATAAGGCCTTCTCAGGGCTCTGTCAGCATCTCCACTGTCCCACTTACATAAATCATCCTTTAATTAGGGACTGTTTTGTCTGGCCTGAAAAGAAAATTTTTGACAATATGACGCCTCGTATCCTGAAGAACAAAATGAATATTTACTTGCAAACCCATATCTTCCAAGGCAATAAAGATGAATGTATCCATGTGTAGGTCTCACATGAAAAATTATACACCTGATGCTAATTAATATCATATGGAAATAGTACATCCTAATTCCTTAGAGGCAGTATCAAGAAATTCAATAGGCATCCTGGTCGCAAGCCGGCTATGAGCTTCCCATGTCAAGCACTTTTCAATATCAGCTTTCCAGTCAATGACATCTATGCTAAAATACTTGTAGGAAGGGCCATGGATACCATTTATTTCCACTGGATTAGGGTTAGGTCGAATTGAACTGGTTTGCAAAATATCACGAAGAACTGATATGCTCAATGCGCGTACATGTGCACTAGGATGAGAAAGGCATCGAATGGTAGCTGGCAGACGACACTGCATGCAGTGGAGCAGATAGTTCACAAATGGTTTTGCATATACATTAAAATGAAATACAGCACTATTTTCACTTTTTCACTACTTTGCCTTTTACTTGTTCTCAAATGTGAGGTTGCCATGTCAGCTGACAATGGAAAATTCCAATGCCCGAGTTCATAGCATAATTTTCACTCAGACTAGGATCATACATATTTACAGTACCAAGCAGGGGTGTCTATTTACCTTTAAGAGGTTTGAAAGGCCATCTGTGACTGCCAGCACAGGCTGAACTGCTCTAGCCGTTGCTTCCAGTAGCTGCCCATTTACATACAGATTGATGTATTAATACATTGAAGGTTGACAACTTGAAAATTGATAAGTATTCACTTTATGCTATATGAGAAGGTGTCAGACCAAAAAAAACGTAAAGAGCATTGGACAAATATGTGCAAACGAAGAATCAAAGATCTCAAATGGATGAGTAACATTATGAAGACTATAAGCAATGAACATACTGGTAATAAAAAAATGTGAAAGCAAACTTGGCACCAAGTGAGGATAAAATGTGAAAGAGTTGCAAAAGATGATCCAGTCAAGTGATATGCTGCACAGTACGAAAAAGTGACTTGATTCTAGTTCGTGAAGCCTAAAGAGTTGAGGGCTGCTCAGAATTGACGTGTATAGAAATGAGAAAAGATGTGATTGTCAAAGAAGAAAAAGGGATTATACGGACTTTGCCAATTTTAGGGTAACAAGCCTTTTTTTCTTCTTGTAATGTCTGAGACATTTGCAATCGGATGTGTAATTAAAATACTGGAATGTCTGAGACATTTGAATTGTATACACGAATATACAATTCAAAAGACTTGTATGCAACAGGGACAAAATAGTTTTTTTTTTTTTTGGCCACAAAGGGACAAAATAGTTTAATTAGTAAGCTTTATGTTTTGAAACTAATGTATTGGAAAACCCAAAGGGAACTGCCTGGTGGTAAAATCCACCTTCCAATTGGATCTGGATGGTGTCCCTTAAGTTGACAAAAAAAATGAAAAAATTAATGAAAGTAGAGGCTAATATTCACGTCTCAGTGTAGTGAACATAAGTCAGAGCTACAAACAGTTTTTTTCCTGTAGTCACGTGTTACCTCCAATTGCGGTAAGGTGCAAGCTTCTCCATCAACAAGCATCCCATCGGTGGCACGCAGAAGTAGATCTGAGGCACTTGACAAAATTACCAATGATTCTGGGCTATCGTGAATTCTCATCAACTCCACAATCAATTTTACAATCCGCTGGTTGATTTTCCACATCTTCTGACCCTGATCATCATCTTTGGCAATCCAAGGCTGCAATTCCCTTTCCGCCTGACAAGAGTACAAGGTCATGAAAGCGACTAACAAATGAACTAATTTAAATAAAAAATAAATCAGAAAGCCGCAAATTTGGACACCAACCATGTGATAAAAAAATTATTAATAAGCCAAAATCATGTGATAAGAAAATTATTAATCTTGTTTTTTTTTAATACAAAACTATATTTTATTAATCTCAGCAAATACGTACAAAAAAAAGTAGACAAGGACAACGGATCTGCCAAGAACAACTCATATATAACCGATATAATTTCACACTAAGCCTAACAAACAAAGCCAACTCAGAACAGAATCAAGCTAAGTAGTTATAGCCTTGCAGCCTTTCTTTCCTACCCCAAAAACTTCTGCCTCGCGCTTAATAGTGCAACATATGGTTTTGATGAGTAGAAAAATAAATAATCAAAACTATGTTTTTGGAGTTGCTAGTGTGTATTAGAAGAGCTAGTTTTGAATTTTAGGATAAAACAGGAAATGGTGTCACCTTGAGCAAAATCATAAAGCCAAAAGTTAACTTATATGTATGGCAATGTACAAGTGGAACAAAATTTATACCTGAAGAACAACTGCTGTGGCTGCTTTTGTTGGTGATGCTGATACAACATTGCATAATGCATCAACGACCTAAACATAATAGAATAAGATGGTTAAAATTACAATGTTAGGCATTATACATTTTTAATGGGACAATGGCAAACTATAATTCAAAGAAAATGCAGTACAAATATATCTGATTATTTCCTGTTTTGGAGCAGCTATCATTTCACTTTTTTTCCTTTTTTTTTTTTTTNTTTTGTCTTTTTTTTTTTTTTTAATGATAAGAAACACAAACTCTATTGTTAAGATTGGAGAAAAGTACAAGTAAAATGAACGAGAAGTCCAGCACTTGTTAATGTTAATAGAAATACATGTTGCTTAATTTTTGTGCAATGTGTTTTTGATATATTTTTTTGGTTAATGTTAACATTATGAATGCGTGTTGCTTATTATTTGTGTTGTGAGTTTATGATCAAATTTGTTGGGTTGGTACTGTTCTGAAAAGCTCAAAATGTTACAATGTAGGCCAGCTAAATTTATCTAGCACTGCAACTAAACTAATGGATCATAGTTGTGTGCGTTCAGATACAAACTGAATTTATAAAGGAGAACAATAAATATGACAAATCAAAAAATAAAAAAGGAGAAGAAAAGAAAATGTAGCAGGACAAGATTTTCTTTTTCCTTTTTTTTTTTTTTTTAAGATGTTGTTTGATGAAAATCTTTGAACCCCACCATAGGATGTCAATGCAAATTGCAGCACTTGATGTCAATGTCATCACTGTATGCCCTAGCAATCCTGAGCTACCACCTGTAAATGTTATAGTTATCCAACTTAAACCCATCATGGAGAAATAGGTCATGTTGGTCATGAAGATTTGAACATTTGAAGTTTCTTGCCACTGAGGTTGTTAATCAGGTTGATCTAGATAGCCCTACAATATGGAATTCTTTTGAGTGAGAAACTGAAGAGAAGATAAGCCAGAATTCTGTTAATTCAGTTTCACTTACTGATTTAAATCCCATTTTTCCTACACTTCTACAATGCCTTTCACCTCAATGGCTGCTTGTTGGTTTACCCCAAAAGCTTAAGCCATTAGGATGTTGGCCAACAGTTGTTTTATACTCTAACAGTGTCCATTATATATTAGAAACTTTTTGGCACGACACAGCATCCTCCGTGAAAATTACATAACACTTTCCCATCTATTCTTTAAGGTCAAAGCTAACAAAGAGCACTCTTTAGTGCAACTTAAAAAGTTCTGGAAGAATTGATCGATTCCTAGGCAGAGAATAAACATGACTCCTGAGTTGGGGCAATTTGATATAACTCCTTAAGATAAATATTACTAACTTTGGCGAGCTCTAGATAAAAATATCTGCTCCTTGGAGTAATGCCTAATTTAGGACATAAGACAAACCCAACAGGTTAAATGAGACAAGATAACTCTACCTTAGATTTTCCTGCATACAAAGTGATATCTACGAGGCATAGATTAGTACCAATGCTCCCTACATAACACTCTGAAGATATAAGTTTATGAGTTGCTCTAATAAGATCGCACCTTTGATATCCTACGCTAATCCCAGTGGTTTTGCAAAAGGAGCATTTCAATATCCCAAAATTGACAATGAATGCAAGAAGAAAGTTTTCACTTATTAGTGGCGAAGGAACAAGGGTAGGAATTAGGTTTATTTTATTCAGTTTTTACTTATTTTCATTCTAGGGATTTAATTATATTACGTCACTGTAGTTTTTTATTATTTTGGAGTCACTTATATAAATAGGACCATTTGTAACTGGATTTCGGATTTGACAATGACTGAGAATTAAGACCTAAGACTACCCTATATTCCCCTTTCTCCTCTGATTTCTCCTTCTAGATCCTCTCTCAACCTCAAAAAAAATGGAAGAGGAAGTAAATGAAAGATCACAATCTGCAGATGCAGACACTGAAACAGAGACAGAATTTGGAAGACTAAAGAAATAACTTGGAAGCTTTTGGTCAGCACAGGCAAAAGAAAAGAGATGATGACAATGAAAGACTCCCAAAAACCTCATCTCATCTCATCTCTAACTCCAAAACCTCCCTTTTAATACTCCCAAGTCTCAAACTAAATCAAGTCAAATTTAAAAAATTGGAGCTTAATACATCCATTCAATATTTGCACATGTAATTAAGTTATGATTAAAAGCATATTACATGGATGAAGAGACAACAACAGGGATGCAAAGGGACACAAGAAATATAAGATTACCTGCCGCCATCCTTGTTGAGCAGAAGTGCTTTCTGCAGTAGGTTGGGTTTCAGGAGCTGCAATTAACTTGTGCCACAACAGTGAGACAACTGAAAAACATAGCTCTTGTTTCTCTGTCAACACTGATCTTAGAAGAACCTGTCCACTGCAATTAAATCCTATATGCCTGTCCATAGTGAGGAAGTTTGCCAAATCCGAAGCATCTTCTGGGAAAACAACACCTTTACCAAATGTATTTCCAGAGCCTTCATTTGAACGTGATGCACTCTCAGATTTAAGTTTAATTTCTGAATGTGCTGATTCCTCACATTGCGAGGTAGATGATTGCCCAAAATTAAAGCATCTACTTTTTTCACATTGACTTGGTCTTCTGCCTTCAAAACTCACAAAGGAATCTCTCCAAATTGGCACTTGCATTAAGTGTGCTTCCAATGGTTCAGCCTTGTTAACAATGGATGCAACAACCTTGCTGTGAATATCAATGAGGTTGTATAGTGATGACGCTCTGGAGCAAATTTCATTATCCCACTTACAGCGCATCAAGACAGAGAGTGCATGCATGCAAGCCTTTGACCATCTAAATAATTCAGAAACATGAGCAGCAACCATGGCTGCTGCAACTATCTCATTTGAACTGTAACTCCAGGAGGTGCCAATAGAAGATGGCTTCAGCAAGAAAAGTGCCTCCAATATTGCTAATATTCTGCGCGTGTGACAAATTGCTGAGTCAACGCTAATTTGAAACTCATTAGTAGATCTGTTTATTTTTTTATAAGAATTAGTAGATCCATTTATTTTGGCAGGCTTTGCCACTTTTTTTGCATTTTTGGAGTGTGAATGATTGCTCCCCTTTGAAATCAAAGGGAACAACTGAAGCTCACAGGCAAGAGCACAAACAGCAGCCAGAACATATGAATCAAATGCTGCCACGGGTCCTTGTTTCTTTGTCTTTTTAATTGTTCCATCTCTCTGCTTTCCAGACATTTCTTTTGATTCCTCAATGCTTTCATCAGGTGGGTAAATTTCTTCAACTCTTGCTTTCTTGCTCCCGTTGGACTGAGCTTCATGACTAACACATACAGTTAACACAACAAACAGAAGACGTGATGCAAGCTCTACCGAGGCACATGATTCTAAGAATAGTGAATGAACCATTGTACGAAGCTCTGCCACAGCAAGGTTTTTTGAGGCAGAACCTATGCCAAAAAGGTACCTTGTTTTCCTGTTTTGCTCTCTAGAAGACTCAGGTGGAAAAGTTCTCTGAAGAATTGCTTCAACAGTGGCAACAAAGATCTTCATAAGACATGCTTCAGATGGACTGCCACGAGGAAGATATTCCAAGACCTTAAGGAGAGGTATATACAGATTCCATGATAAAATTGGAGGTTGTAATGGAGTGGCAACAATGATCTCAGGAAGATCAACTGCAGAAGAACTTAAAGGAATGAGGCCATAGGCAGCTTCCCATATGGTACAAATTCTCCATTCAACCTCAGGTCCATGGGCACAGAGCATAGAAGCAATCCCTTGAGCAGTAGCTTCAATTGTTGCTTCAGCCGCAGGAACTTCTATCTGGTTAATGGTAATTTTATGGATAGTAGTTAGTTCAATTAATACTTATTCTTTTGAGATCAAAAAGTTCAGATTAAACAAAACAAAACAAAAAAAAAAACTAGATCAAAGTGTATTTTAGCAGCCGGAACCATAAAAACCTGAAAACTAAAAGTTGGCTACCTGCTTCCTGTAGCTTGATATGTAACCACCCAAAGGTTCATGCTGAACTTCAACTCCATCAACTTGTCTTAGTGGAGGAAAAAGCAATGCAGGCTGTGAAAGAATTCGGAAAAGCAAAGCTGCTGCAGCATCAGCTGCTATACCTGCTCTCATGGACATAGCAGTCCCAATTGCACGCAAAAAATGCAAATGCATCCAGTTCCTGGGAAGCTACATTAACAAAAGAAAAAATGCAATTAACCCAAAATGCTATATTTATTGGTTACCAAAGCTGCTACAAATTAGCATTTGGGGGGAGGGAGAGAAGATCATAGCAACAAATAAGCTGTCCCTCCATGTCACTTTATTAAAATCTGAAAAGGTGCAATTTTCCATGTTATGCAACTTTAAAAGAAAAGGTGCAATATAGAAATTATAGAACTCCCAAGCTATCAGACGACGTAATAAGAAGTTTTCTATCAAATCCTGTCATTGTGCATACAGCACCAATAAAAATAAATATTCTCCCACTTGATTAGGTTTTCAACAGTCCTTGTGAGGATGGCAGCTAACAAGCAGCCTTTGGAGCAACAAACTTCTACCATGGGAAAAAAATTTATACTATTATAGGAATACAGTTACTGGACCAAGGGAACTAGATGTATCCTTCTCTTCAGCATCTGCTAGTTAACAGGAAAGATAACTGTTCACATCGTGACTTTCCAGAAAGTAAGGGAGAAATTCTGGGTTTATTATGAAATCAAGAAGCTTAAAAAAGGTATTTAATGATATATAAAAATGGCAAATCAGTTGATTTTAGAAGGTTCAATAAATCTATGATGGAGTAGTTGGGCTGGCTATAAAAATCATCAATGTTCAGAATATTGTTGTAAGAAACATAAGACTATGTTATGTGTCAACTGGAAGGGTGATAGTTTGCTAAAATGTACTCTAGAAGAGACCATTATAAGATTTTCTTCTTGGGGAAAAAAAAACCAAAAGCAAAAGAGAAACAATTTGGTATATACTCTCCAGCTAATGTTAGTAAAGGTTATAACTGGGAGGAAAAAGTCACTTTAAAAGATATTCTTGCAGATCAATGAGAGTCTCACATTTACTAATCTATTCCAAATCAGGCCATATATAAGATGCCAAAAAATGTAAACAACATAGGTTCTATCAAGTATCAAGTTTGATTTTGATCACCAGCGTAGTATCACATATTCAGATCATATTTAAGTATCTCTAATCATTACTGTCCAGCTTACCCTTATGCCAGATGCAAAATCTTCAGCAGCACGAAGGAGTTCCACAAGCTGTACAGCTGCATCAAGTGCATCAGGAGCCCATGATGGTGGTGCTTCTAGAAGTCCGAGAAGAAGTCTTTGTGTGGCACTTGGGGTAGCAATAGCATAATACCTATTGCAGGGAATTACAAATTAATAAATATTAGCAAAACTCAGACAGATAAACTGAAAGGTTCAGATTCTTCTCTTTTCTTTTCTTTTCTTGGTGGCTAGAGAGATGGAAATTTCAAGACCTACCTATGAAATAAACGTGCATATGGCTCAAGAGCCGGAAGCCCAGCCACTAGATGCTCATCCAAAGCTGTTGTTGGAGGAGGTAGTAGAAGTGCAGGGACGGCAACTGCTGTTAAAGTAGCAGTCTCATAGCGAGCAACTTCCTCATCACAAACACTTAATATAACTCCAGCACCATTAGCAACAGCCCACCTTGGAGTCGATGGCAGGAGCTGAGGATGTTTTCCAGATCCACGTGAAGAAGCTAAGAGGAGGAAGAAACAAAAAAAAAAANGAGGAGGAAAAAAAAAAAAAAAAAAAAAGTCATTTCATAGTGGTTTTGTCTTTAGGGAGGTGAATTTCTTCTCAATATTGTGGTAAAGAGAGAAAGACAAGCATTGCCCTAATAAACAATTTAGCTCAATTCCTAAATAGGTCCATTCAAGAGGAATCCTGTTCAAAGGTGGTAACATTCAACTTCAACTTGTAACTTATTATACCGGGATGAAAATGTTGGTATCGAGAAAACTGGAAATGATGGAAATTGATTTAAAAACATGGAAATTATGTATGAATTTTTAGAAAATGCTAAACCAATATATAATGCATCACTTGAACATGTAATTTCATAAAGTAATGCATCCATGATAAACAGTACAACAGATGGGATGAATACAGTGCACAGCACTGGCACATATATGATCTTAAAACTTCAATTCCAATGTGCAAAAATTTTCTTAATTTCATTAAGCATGCATTGAACACAGTTTGTATTTCCATTGACATTTCTTATGTAATTTAGGATGACTTAGGACATTTAAATGCCCTTTTTTCTCCTGTTATTTCAACTGCAAAAAATAAGTTTGCTAACCATGTTCCATCATATATATTAATCGGTGAGTCAAGTTGGTGGTCTTAGTGGTGGAGGGGGGAGGAGGAATAGGGGGACAATGACAAAGAAAGCAAAACACAGAAGTGAGAGAAACCACAAAGAAACAAAACATAATTTACTAACAGGCATTTTATGAAAATATATCAAGCTGGTACGGTTACATACCCTGTGTACAACTGAACCAACAATTTCCACACATCATCAAATTGTAATAACTTTTAGGTAGTTGAATATGTTTGTCAAGTCATGTAGCAGAAAGTTATATTAACAATCACGTGAATGCAGAAACTGCATTCATGTTAAATCAACACATAAACTGCATGCAGTCAGATTCTATCACATGTTAAATTAATGTTTTCAGAAGAAATCTCATCTTTCGTCTGGCACGTTATGTAATCAACTAAAAATTTCCAGCATGCAATATTGCACTCTATACTCTGTGAACAAGGATTTAACTAACCAGTTGATGGGGGCTTGAGTTCCCCGGCAGCATATTTTCCCATAACCCCACTGCACCTGTTAAAGCATACAATGGTTTTTATAATATATGAGAATATATAAAGAAACTAAAAAAACAAAAGGATCAATGCTCTGCTACATCATTTGTGCAACAGCTTTTACTACCAATTGATAGTCTTAAAACATTCTGCTTGAAATTGTGAACAATCAGTAACATGAAAATACTTTTGCACCTGGTACCAAGAATGCTGATGGACCAATATGAACCTATCTAACATAAGAACATAACCACTAGGTCTACCGTTACACAATTTACAGCCACCAAAATTGATTTTTTAAGGAATAAAGAATAAAACACAGAAATAGATATGTTACCAATACAGACTTCTCTTTTCTTTTCTCTTATTTTTCCTTTCCTCTCCTCGATTCAGATATTTTTGTTCATGTTCACGAGTAACCCTTACCTTGTGAGACCAACATGAAGATCAAAGTCCGTCAGCTAAAATATCTAATTTAAGCTACAAAATTAATATCCATGATTATAGGATATTGACAAACAGAATGCTAAATGACAGGCAGTCATAAATGTTGAGTCTCAATCTAAATGAATGAAATTAGGAAGCCTCAAAAAGCCTGATTATTCTTGAATGGATTGATCTATTTAAGCAATTCCTAGAGGTCAGAACATCCAGCCACCCTACAAAAAACAGCAAATCTCTGTTGTTTCTCTTTTTACTTGTGATTGGATTGGGTGCCGCTTTGGCCATTTGCACATGATTTGAATCACTACCATAATATTTATGATTTTCAACATAAATAACACAACCTCAATCAAAATGTGCACTCACCAGCGGAAGTAATCACTCCTGATACCCAGAGGTGCAGCAAGCAAAATATCAGTAATCCAGGGAGACAAAGGCCTGATGGGTTTCCTCTCTTGTTGTACCAAAGGACTACGACTGGATTCACCATCAACAGAGTCACTTGTTGTAGCATGGCTGCCACTATTGCTTCTTTCTGTTTCACTATTCTGTTGTTCCACCTTGTATATCGGGCGATTGTAATGAGTTAAAATTCGTAAAATCTCCCCACATGCCAGAGCCCACTGCTCAGAGTACTCATTCTGTTAAAAAGGAAACATAGATATAAATAAGTAAATGAATAAAAATACTTCTGATGTTTCTACAGCATACAAAGAACTTTACATTTAAAACAGAATATAAATTTATAAGAAAAAGGTAAGGCATAAACCTATGGAGAAATGAAATGTAGTGTAACATACAGTTCAACAACAAAGAAACATTTTTGGTATAAGACTAAAAAAAAATTGAACAGAATTTAAACGGCCAGAGTAATCTTCTATCACCTCACTGCTTGGGCAGACTAAGGATATGAAAGAAGCAAATGGCGGATTAGTCCTTTCATACGTCAGCAAACCATCAATGATCAATGAAATAATTGGAAGGACAACAGCATGCCCATGCTCCGGATGATGAAGGACAAACATAGCTGGAATGAATCGGAGTAGATAAAGTAGTCATTATACAACAATATGAAAAATACTGGGTCTAATCAAACAGAAAAAGTTAACAGGGATAAAGCATAAATACCTAAAACATCGTCAAAGAGTCGCTTCACCTCTGATGGATATCGGTTACGAATTAGCTGTCAGAAGACAATATATTAGTACAAGCATCAGTTATAGACACTTGAACTACAAAAGCAAGACGAATTTGACAATCTTCACAATTATGCAGGATAAGACAGCTCACCACAAAACACAAAGAGCAAGCATACCTCAGAAATATCCTCAGGAAACTGCTCGGATGTAAACTGACCAAAGTACTCCACATAGGCAGTAACTTGAGCCTACAAGGAAGGGAATAGAGAAAAGGTAAGCATGTTTCCCATTCTTGTAGTAAATTGATAGAGGCAGAATATAGCAAACAAAAATTAATTTAGCTGGACGGAGAAAGAAAATGATTATTTCAATCACAGATCAGAGAGGGCAAGTTTCTGATCACTAACATCCAGAAGAAAAGGAACACCTTGAAAATGCAGATAAACTTTTTGCCAAACAACAAAGTTAATTTAAATAAAAAACAGTTAAAGTATGTCAAAAAACGTGCAAAAGGACGTTATTCTTTTCTAATAATCACAGTATTCTATATATTTGTGCTATCTTAGTCTCACAGTTTTTACCCTCTATCCATTAGTTTGTAGACAAGAAATATTGTTTTAAAAAAGTATTCTTTCATAAAAATATTCCAAAAGCTTAGGCAGTTAGGGAAGGGATCACAAACATATTTCAAGCTAACAATTCCTATGAATCTTCATAAGAAAAACACTAGGAAATGAAAATCGCATTCACCTTTCGCCCTAGGGTGTCTAGTGGAGGAGGCGCAAACAATGAGGAGAATTGCAGACGATCAATCCATCTTTCAGATATAGCAGCCATTGAAACTTTATCTCCCAGTCCCACGTAACCTTCAATCCAGCACGAATGCGCAACTTTGCAACCACAATAAAAATAACACAAAAGAAATTCCACAATAAAGAGGGACAATCTACAACCCTCTGTTAGTCACAACTTGAAGTCTCTGCCTCTGAGAAAACTTCCAAACTTCGAAATCTCGATAATTACCATACAAAATTGTGACTGCAATCGGATTGCTGTGGAAGCAGAGTAGAATATCAGAAATATGTAGGAAAAAGAAAGAGCATAGAATTAGAAACATAAATTATTAAAGATTTACTGTCATTCATTCACATGAACATAAAATTAAAATTTAAAAATTTAAATTAAAAAAAAAACCATGTGAGTAAGCTAGCACCTACAAATTCTACTGAACTTTTTTCTTTCATGAAACTGATAAATGAAAAATAATTCAAAATAAAGAACATGGGTCTTTTCAAAAATCACATCTTATCTCCAGAAAACGCAAAAACACATCACAGAAATGAGAAAAACAAGCTAATAACAGCCCAGACTTACTATAAAAAAATTCAAAATTTTCACCACAAAAAAAAAAAGAATCGAAATACCTGGTACTTCTCTGATTCTCTGAAAGCTGATTTCTTGAAATGTTTCTGATTATGCCGAGAAAATTCACTGTAAAATGAGATTTCTTTTCTCTTTTCCTTCTTTCTTGTTGGAATATTATTTAAGAGGCTGCAGTTTTAGTAAGAGAGAGAGAGAGAGTGAGAGGAGATCTTTAGGAGGCCTTAGGCTACTCTCACAGATTTGTGTATATACGTGGCAATGATATTTTCTCTCACCCACAAGAGGCCGAATGTCCCGTCATGCCTCGTGCATGCCATGGCCATACACACCATGACATGCACATAATATACATATACATATATATTATATGCCCTTGGAAGGAGTTAAATATGTGAAAATTCGTGAATGACGAGGAAAGAGAATCCTGCGACACGCACTTAGTTTGGGAACTTACTTTAATGTCCTCAACAACGTGAAACACATATTATAGTATTATTGGCTCCAGCCTCCAACTGAGAATTATTGCTGTTTTAAATTTTAATAAAACCCAAAAAGGTAGCAGAAGGTGGAGGGAGAATAAAAAATTGGTTTTGGAAGTTAAGGGCTCCGAGATATTTTTGCGAGAGTTTGTGAAGTGTCACGCGAGAAGGTACATCAGCGCCTTTTGTCCATACTCTTTTGGGCCGTTGTTTAATTGGTTGTAAGGCCCTCTATTATGGTAAAGCCATTTTTTGATAGTCAAATGTCATTTTGGGTGTGTGAATAGTATTTTTTGGATATCAGTTTCATTATGGTGCTAATATTCATATATGGGTATCAGAATTTTGTATCTAATTAAATTATATCTACTATGGATTAAGTGATTTACAATTTAAAATTTATAACTTAAATNTAACTTAAATATTTATGAAAATTATTCCATTAGTAATATTTTAAAAAGATCTTTAATTTAAGGTCACTATTGATTATATTTGAATGTTTTATTTGTTTACCCAAATTTAAAAATATATATATCATCACTTAAAAACGATAAACACAACATAATTTATTTTATTTCATGTGAGATTTTTAAAAAAAATTCTGGAATTTTTAATAATTTTT
>QANT01001965.1:0-42283 GCA_003254885.1 Purshia tridentata | reverse complement strand
TAAGCATATTGTAAAGTTTCATTTAAAATTTCTATTGTTTGATAGCAATTTCCGTTGTTTTTGTCGAAATCCTAGCGAAATCGAAATTTCCAACGAAATCGNTCCTAGCGAAATCGAAATTTCCAACGAAATCGAAATTACATTCCTTGATGATATACGATATATCATATATTATAACAAAAATTAAACGGTTAGAAAGTAATCAAAAATGCCTAGTACCAAAAAGGTAAGCAAAAATGTATATGAACCTAGAACATTTTCATTATTCACCTATTTATTCAATGTGCAGGGACAAACCTTTGATGCGTTGTAGCATGATGAGCCAGCTGAGGTGAAAAGGCATCTACAGTTGAAACAAATCACTAGCAAACAAGTGAATTCAATGAGCAGGCAAAGATAGAAACCCCCCTTTGCTATATCCCTGTACCACTCTCTACCTCTTTGTGGCAATCAGTGTGAAAATCAATTGATCATGAAGATCCTTTGTCTGCTCGCACAAGACAATAGATATTAATTTCACTATTGCAGCTTTTTTTTTTTTTTTTCCTTCTTTTTCTCTCCAACTTTCATTCCCAGATATATAGAAAGCATAGTAATACAGAACCTTATCTACATCTCCAGGTTGTCTTTTATAGTCACTAACAAGAATTTTCATACAGGTTTTTCGGAATTCATATTTCAATTTTATTATGCCATTACTTGGTTATAGTATAAAATCATGGTCGACTCTGTAGAGGAATCTTTGTGCACAGTACTAAACAGTGATAAACAAAGGATAAAAACAAGGTGACAGAAAAGAGAAAAAAGGCATCAAGGTTCAAAATTGCAAAGAAGAGAAAGAAAAAGAAATTGGAAAGGAAAGGCATAACAGAAATAAACATGTGTCGATCATCAACTACAGAGGTTTCTGTGTCCTTTTGGCCTTTCTTTTGTGAATAATCATCATTGTTATTCGTCACTTTTCTCTTCAAAACCATATAGCCATACAGGATCATTTATATAAAAATTTCCCAACTTTATCAAAGTTTGACCCAATATTGTAAGAGAAATGTTATTTATCTTCTCTATTCACTTTTTCCATCTATTTTTTTATTTATTATTCTCATTTCACAATGTATTTTCATAATTCGAACGGTTCATATTTTAAATGATTATTTGAAGATTATTTCTGAAAAAAATAAATTAAATCAAAAATCGTTTGATCATATAATCTTTATAATAAATTAAAAGTAAATCAAATTATTATTAAATCTATTTCTTTATTTGATCACAGTTACATAATCAAATGATTTCTAATTTAGTTAATTTTTTATAAAAATAATCTTTATAGTTAAATATAAAATATGAATAATTTAAATCATGAAAATACATTATCGAATGAAAATAACAAAAGAAAAATTCGGTGAAAAAGGTAAATTTAAAAAAGTTGGATAGAATTCTTCATATTGCAAATGACTAAATTATTCTCTTCAATATACTGGAGATATGGCCCAGTTGGGATAGGGCTAACCTAGAACAGTCCCCACCAAGTTCCTAACTTCTGAGAGGACCACTAATCAGTCACAATTACTATTTCCTATTACAAATGAATTCATACTAAAGTGCAACATCCAATATTGCTTCATTTGAGAGGCCTTTATTACCCAAAAAAAGGGTGGTGCCTGATTGGTAAGTCTGTACTTTGAGTATTAATGGTGTGACTGTGACCTACTCAAACCATAATGTCAGTTATGGCTGCAATGAACTTAAACGTACCAAAGGCCTTTCAGCCAAACAGAAAAGCAACTACCTCCTCCCCCAGTATGCATGCACGTTGAGGTACTTCAATACTTGGTGGGTGCACTAATTAAATTACCAGGTAAAAAGAACAATCAATCAATTACTATCTTATCAACAAGCTGATTCTTATGAGAAATTTATCTAAGTCGTATATACATGTCAAATGTTAACAGTGGGCTACCTGGTACAGTGCACCAAGAATCGGTGTGCATGGCGTAAATAATCTTGCCCTGCCAAATAAATCAATTTTATAGAGTGTATTTTAAGCCAAAATGTCTATAAACGGAATGACAAAGTGAAAAACAACACAAAACGACAGCTCAATTTCGCTGGACTACAATATAGTTGTCCATCCATATTCCAAAGGACAATATCACCAACAAAATTTGCAGGGCCACTATATCCAACAAATAGAAGTTTCTTAACATAAAGTGGCTTGGTGATATATCTAGGAATTGTGTGATACCTGTGAATCTGTATCTGGCAACCTGAAACCTCCAGATTCTCTTACTGGCAGTGAATTTGAACAAACCCATTTTTTGAGAAACAATTTGGACGTGACACAGGTATCATTCAAGATCTGTTTTTCCGAGATTGAAATGGAATGACAACCTTCAGATGTTTCATAGCCACTTTTTTCTCCAACTGGCATTTCTTTTGTCACCTGATAACAATCTGGGAATGCTTAACAGACTATTAACCCGAGTAATACCCTCCAAGGCTGACCAGTCTTCATCCTCTGCAGTTGAAATGCACTCTGCTAGACTTCTTTTAGACTGGCCTTCACACTTCACAGGAAGCTTTTGCTCTGTTGACTCGGAGGCAGGCACAATCTCATCAGAGCTTCGTACAGTACCCGAATGCTCAAGAACAGCGGCATGAGAATCACTAATTTCTAAATCCTCATTATTCTCATCTGTGATTGCCATCCCTTCCATTTCTCCTTCATTAATTTTTGTTGCATCATTCTCTGTCACAGCCTCACCAGCTGCAGACAACTGTTCTAGAAAAAGGCATACAACAGCACAATCATCATTCTTGGAGGTAGGGTATTTAAGTCTCCAGGCTCTAACAGCACAGTCTACAAGAGCCCTGGCTGCTGTCGTGTGACCAGGGGCAGAAGCCACAATTTCGACAGCTTCCTTATTTGAAAGGACATCCCAAACCTGAATGATGTGCAATATATTTATCTCTTTTAGGTGGAAAGAAACCAAGAACATAGAAAGGAAAAAAGAAAAATACCCCATCAGTGGCAAGAATAATGAACTCATCTCTTTCAGTGAGATGGCGATAGTAAACGTCTGGGACAGAAATTAGACCAAAATCCTTTAAACAGAAGTCCCCAAAGGCTCTAGCCATTGCCAAACCAGGAGAATCATTATTAGGCAACCATACACGAGCGACCTCTGGCTCATCCTGCAATGCAAATACCCTTCCTTTGCATTGTTGGATCCTAGCGGCTTCCCCTAATTACAGAAGAGACGGTAAATTTTTATCAAAATAATTTTTTTTTTGGGGGGGTCAGTACTCGGTAGTTCTACATCAGAGTTTGTGTGTGTGTGTGTGTGTGCGTGAGAGAGAGAGAGAGAGAGAGAGAGAGACCTGGAAGATCAGGCTTCAAGTCTACTGTCAATTGCACAGCAATCAAAGAGTTGTCTTTGTCTCTTGTTGCCAGCACAGCTCTTGAGTCCCCAACATTTCCAACTACAAGATTCTGACCCTGAAAAACCATACATCTACAAATTAGTTGTTGCAACAACTGTACAAAATTTCATCATCTTGGGCACATGGGTCAGCTTTCAACTAAGAACACTTTCAATCACTTGAAGCAATACCAATACGATAACTGATAAGATTGTCCATAAAAAAAATGGAGAATATAGCAAGGATAACTAGATTTAAGCTTATAGGCTGTCATAATAATGATCAACAATTATAATCACTTACCCAAAGATCAGATTTCTTATAATCATATTAGAGAAAAGCAGATTAGGAAGAATAAATTTTCTAAAGTTTCAAAGTGTGCAGAAACCTTTGATTACAGAGTGAGTACTAATATAAAGATGTTAAATACAAAATATTTTCTAGCTTATTTCCAACATATTTTACCATTTTATTTGACAGATTTGATGCTTAAGTGATCAAACCAAATTTTAAATGTTTTGCTAAATTTGGTGAGGTTATCCTTTATGACAAAAAAATCAGCACTTAAGGTTCTTAAAACTTAATTTTTCACACATTTAGTTTCTTTTGTGAAGCTCTTTATGTTATCATCAAAAAATTCATGCTTAAATAACTAAGTTCCCCATGCTTCTCCATTGCTTCAATACACACATGTATAGAAAAAGTGATGGTTATGTGTATGGCAGAAAATCATTTGAGGATGTTTCATGAATAATCACCTGCTTTACCAATGTAACAGCAGTCGTCCCACTGCAGAAGCAATCAATTGTGGGATGCAATTTTAATTCCTTATCCATTAACTTGAAAGCCTTCAAGAATGACTTTTTTAGTGGTGAATACATGTCAGGGATTTCTCCATTTTCCTGAACCTCCAATGAGTCGCACCATTCATCATCCATGCTCGGAGATGCAGTTTCCTCAAAATTAGAGCCTCCATTTGCATTTTCAGTCTTACTGAGGTTGCTCAAGTCACCGTTTGAATTAGCTTTCCACTGAGTGCACAGTACAAGGGGAAGAGAATCCCGAACTTTCTTGGCAACCATATGACCAAATGGACCATGGCCATCAAATACCCCACAAAATATTGTATCACTTCTTGTACTGAAATTCTGTCATACAAACATTGTAACCAAATCATCACACCAAAATCACACTAACTTAAAATATATTAGTGATATATTTGCTGAAACTAGAGTGGGAATCTTTGCTCTGAAGCGTGAACTAAAACAAGTATGAAAATATACTTATGTAACTCAAAATTCAAGTAAATCCCGAATAAAAACACAAAAACGTAAGTGATCTAGCAACTGTGCAATTGAAGCAACAGCATGATCAACTTTTATGTTTCTCCATTTCATTAAAACCATCCTATCCAAGACAACAACAATTTTCAAATGCTTCTTTCCAACTCACGCTATACAAAAATCCATTTCCTACTCAATCTAGCACAGCCCCAGCAAATATAAGAAGACAAAATCACAGCCTAGTGCTTGCAAAACCAACTACAGAAATAGTAAAGATAGCGCATGGAAGAAATGGGTTTTGATTTTGGGGACAGATCACAGTAAAAATTGATTCTGATGATGAATATGTAATACAGCAATCAAAGTTAGAAGAGTAGGAGTGTAACTGTGTAAGTTAGTGAACACTAACCTCCCATACAAGCATGGCGTCTTGATTGGTTCCTTTCTTGCCTTGCTGAGTATACAAGCATGCAACTTTGCTGGAGCCATTGCTAATCAGTCTCCCAGGAATCTCAAGTTGATGACCCAAATCTCTATCACCCACTCCTTCAGCTCCTCCTGACTTCTTCCTCTTCCACCTCCGCGAGCTCTGCTTGTTGCTCTTGGGAGAAGCAGCACCAGCTTCGTCGGCGGTGTCCACTGTGCACATCTCCACCGTATCAATCCTCTTTCCCATGCCTTTGGACGTAGTAGAACAGCAAGAACCCATTCGAATAGTATTCGATACTTTACCAAATACCCAATTGCCAAATCGGATCCACCAAACCAATTCTTATAAACAGATTCAAAAACAAAATAAGAGCACAGTAGGGAGAGAAGATGAGTTGGTACTCACTTTGGCACAGACCCAGATGCTATAAACCAAAAAATAATAGTAATAATTAAAAAAAGGGTTGATGAAATTAATGATTTTACACAAGGGACCATATGCAAGAACTTGTTGCCTCTCCCACACTTTGGCTATGCTCCTTTTTCAATCTTCACCTTCTTTTTCTTCTACTAAATTGGAAAAATTTCACCTTTGGAAATAACAAAAAAGGAAAACAAATAAAATTGCATATAAATATTTCATCTACTCCTGGTCCAACTCGTTGCATAATGCATACCATTTAATAATCGGTTGCATCATGTGACAAGCACGAGAAAGACCCTCTTAATTGTTATTACCCAACTTTCTTAAATAATAAACTTTAATATATAAAAATTCACTCTTTAAGCCTTAAAAAGGCTCACAGCTAGCTTTGGTGTTTGATATAATGATATATTGAACTCTGCATTGTTTGTATAAAGTGAAGTACTCCTTTAGTTAGGTTGGAGCGTTGGACATAGTCAAGTCCTGCTATATCAATGTTGTTGCATCGTCTTGTTTTGTGGTTTGTTGGTGTTATTTGCTAAGACTCACAGATCAAATAAGAAACTTTGAAGATGAATATCTCAGGCAGATGGGATGCTTCGATCTCGTCAAACCCGCACCAAATATTATTAGGTGTAACCTTCACATCAAAAAGTCATATTGCTGAGGTGGTATCATTATCTACTCAGAAATTTTTATGTATTACGTGTGTGTGAGATAAACAGTTTCACAAGCCAATTGGACCATTAAACTAATGAACTCTTTTCAAACAATCATGAATAAGCCTTGAAGATCAATAAGAAAATGGAGATAAGGTAGCAACTACCAAGGGGATTAAGGTATTTTTGTGAGCAAAGTGTGCTTGCATACATATATATAACTTACTATGTTAAGGTTGTTAAGACTTAAAAGTCTGGGTGATAAATAGCGAATAAATTGTCTTTTTACGATGAATATTTAACAACATAACATGGTTGACTTTCACTAATAATATATCATACGAATAAAATTGATTAGTTAGTTTTTCATTTTCTTATATAGAATTGATTAGCTTTATTTTTAGGTTAGTTAGTTAGGAAATTTAATCCAAGGCCATCATAATTGGATTTTGAAAATGTAAAGTGAATTAAAAAAGTAAGGCATTCAATATTCTATATATATATTTTTTGAATTGGGTTATTCTTATTTTTTATTGAAATCTTTAATTTTTTTTACTTTACTTCATCTAACAAACGATTCGTGAATTTTAGTAGCTGAACATTTGAGATCCTGAAAATAGGATGTTTTACTAAGGAAAAAAATAAAAATTATTCTCTTATTTTTGTCAACAAAACCATGTCTTATTAGATAAACAAGTTTAAAAGAAAAGCCTTGGCATATGAAAAAAGAATTTAAAAAGGAAAAATAACCGTTAAGTTAAGTCCGCGCCGTTTGAGTCTTTCAGACTCGTGTCAACTATAAAGTCAAGGGCAAAGTGAATAACGTTAGCAAACGGTTTTTTCTATCCATTACAAGCGCCGTTTGCAGTTGTGCTTAATTTAAGAAGTCAAAATTAGGTCTTGACAGGTCCAGTAGTCCATATCCATCCGAAGCCGAAGGTGCCGCTACCCCTCTGGTAATTTGTCTTTCTCTCCCACAGTCTTCTTCTTCTTCAACCACGCTACCTAGTGAGTCTTATCTGCAACTTATATAGCTGAAATAAATCTTTGATTGCAATAGTTTTTCATTTAGCACTGATCGATCGTTGGTTGTGCACGATCAAGTGGCATCTTGAGTGTCTTATTTCATTTCTATATATATATATATATACACACTTTTTTTGGGTATTATACTATTATTAATTTCTTTATAGTAATCTCACATCGGCTAAGTAAGTATGGGATTAATTGTTCGGACCAAAAAAAAAAAAAGATGGGATTAATAGTGGGTATATGAACTGCTGGACAGCCTTCCATTTCAAGCTGGATTTATCAGTATGTCAAAAACTGTGAATATTTTGACCGTATCCAGTTTTATGTTGACGTTTTAAAAGTCTTGATGATTGACTATACTCTTGAACTCTAAAGACTAAAGCTTATTTGGTATATGTTAGCTAGACCCAATTCCCTGATATATGTTTTCTGGGGTAACTGGCTTCCAAGAAGCTACCTTTTATTTATTTATTCATTTATTTCTTAATTCCTTCATTTATAGCTATATCATTACACTATGAGATCTACAGGTTCTTGTATAGGGATGCAAAGCCCAGAAAGCAAGACCATTTGACTACCTGACTTATAAAACCAACCAAATAGGAAAGCTAAATAAAATAAATCCAAATTAAATGGAGTAAATTAAACAATATCACCCAAGAGTCAAAAATCAAAAGCTATTTTGAGGTGCACTTACTGGTGAGGGAGTCATCTTAATTTTTTATATTTGTTTTGGTTAAAGTCTGTATCAAAAGCATGTTGCTTAAACCATTCTGAAGAAAAATCATCCATGCGCTGAGGCAATCTAACATTTGTTGTTTATGAACTGTAACCTATCTCTTCAAACAGGTAAAATGCAGGGAGCACTTCAAGCTTTTTCATCACGTGGACACCTTGTGAAAAATGCAGTTTTGCAACACATCCGTCTTGTGAATCCCCTGATTCAGCCTGTTGCGTTTTCACGCTTTGAGTCTGCTACGCCTGCCCGCATAGAAGAGCATGGCTTTGAAAGCACCAAAATTGCAGACGTCTTGAATGCAAAAGGTAAAGGTGCTGATGGTTCCTGGCTGTGGTGCACTACGAGTGACTCTGTTTATGACGCTGTTAAGTCGGTATGCATATTTGAGCTTTATGACAATTCATATTATTGCTATGACTGACAAGATTTGGCATGGAGGGTTTATGTCATGAGTCTTGAGTCATATTAAATTAATCATTTTCTTTTGCAGATGACCCAGCACAATGTTGGGGCCTTGGTTGTTGTGAAACCTGGAGAGCAAAAATCTATTGCAGGAATCATAACAGAGAGAGGTACTTTTACATTAAGGCTTCTGTGGCTCATATAACACATTTTTGGGATCATGATGTTAAAGGTCTTCTAGTGGGAGTTAGACTGTATAAAGTTTGAAGGAATAATCACTTTGTATGGTTTTGATGGGCCTCGATTACAATTTGACCCTGACATGATATATGTTGAACATCTACTGCTCAAAGGAACTTTCTTTTTTGGTTGCTAGGATTAAAAGTTTATATGATCAACTAGAATCTTGGTTGAATGATATTATGATAGGTAGTATCTTCTTACCAAATTAGAAATTTTCTTAAATTTGATGTTCACTTCTATTGGCGGTACAAGCTGCACTGACAATGATCAGAAGATACATTTGGGTTCTGAAAAATTAATTTTGTTTTCTGTTTGGTGAATAATTCCCAGATTATCTCAGGAAGATCATAGTGCAGGGAAGATCATCCAAGTCAACAAAGGTTGGGGATATCATGACTGAGGAGGTATAACTTGTTAAAACTTTCATTTTCTTTTGTTTATTAGGATTTACATTTGTTTTAAGTTTCATTACATTTCTCTTCATGAATGTTTTACATCTTCTGATGGAAAATGCTATAATTTGGTGGCGGTAGAACAAGCTTATTACTGTCACCCCTGACACCAAAGTTCTGCGGGCAATGCAACTGATGACAGGTATTATGTGATTTTCTAACTTGATGAATTTTTTTTATTGTATTTTCTTGGGCTGCAAGGTAGCTTAAGTGAGCTTGAAATTCGTGTGTTTGCTGGGTAGATAACCGAATCAGGCACATTCCAGTAATAGATGACAGGGGAATGATTGGAATGGTGTCCATTGGTGATGTGGTTCGTGCCGTGGTGAGCGAGCATCGGGAGGAGCTAAACCGCTTGAATGCTTATATTCAAGGGGGTTACTAGATGATAATGACGAAGATGTTGAGATGCTGTTTAGCTGACATGGTGGAATGACAAACAGTAATAAGCCTGAGTGTTTGTAGATATTGTGTTCTTCTTGCATCTCTGGTTCTTTGGTTCTGTATTTCCCATTGTCTATAATCTATCACGTGAACTACCGGCTTGTGGACACTCAAGTTAATAATAAGCAAATTTATTTGTTGCTTAAATCTTCTTGTCTTTCGCTGGGACATGTTGCGTGTGCATGCTAAGTTTTTTTATATTACATATGGTCATGTCGAAAGCATAATCTCAAATGCCTTCATGGATTAGAAACATCATTAAATTTTATAATGTGTTGTTTTATGCGTGCGGGTAAAGCTAGGTGTTAAAGCTACCGTTGGGAACTTGGGGGTGTTTAAAGCTCACGTGAAAAGAAAGATGCTAAGAGGGTTGTCTTTTTTTTTTTCAAAGTTTTCTCATGAAGTGAAGCTTCTGGTTGTCTCTCATATCATGTGATCCTGTGAATATGTTTTTATGTTACACGGTAAGGAAGATGGTTGTGTTGAATAACATTTTCGCGTAAATGTTCAGATTATAGCTTAAAAAAATGTGTTTTAAAGGGCCCAAAATAAAATATTTTCGTAGTCATATCCATTTGGATGATTTGACTATAAAACTCATAAATGAAGAAGGGTCGTTTTCAATCCTCCAAGAAAATAACAAAGGGTCCTTTTCAAGCCTTTTGAAATTTGGGGTTTCGTAAGAAAGGGTTTGGTTTTTACCTTTTTAGGTTTTTCTTATATATCTTTTCTAATTACTATTTTAAAAGTCAATCAAACCTAAATTTGAAGTTTAAAACTTAAAAGAAACCCTTAACAAAAAAGAAAAAGACAGCAATGATTGGTATTGTGACTATTGTCTGTTTTCTTAATCTCTTTTTTTATTTTCTTATTTTTTATAAATTGTGTAAGATTTAATACCTCTAAGGCTTTAGTAGCTTTAAGGGGGTGTAATTGTCAATAAATATTTTGATTAAAATCTAGGTTGGTAGGTTGGTAGAGTTTTCTGCATTTGTAAAAAAAGAAAAAAAAGAAAAGGAATTTGAAGGTAGATTAGATGAAGGTAAATGGGAGAATTAAAGAGTTTCCTAAAAGGAAAATGAGAAATGTAATAATAAAAAATAAATAAATATGGCCCTCTCATAGGTTAAGAAGAGGAGAAGAGGAGAAGAGAGAGTAATGTTCATAAATAGAACAATTAAATGTCTACAAAAACGTCAAACTCAAAACGCGTCATCTTGCTTCTCAACTGTCTGTAACTCTATACACCCAACGTTCGGACGTGGACAACCAAACGGGCCACGGCAAAAGCCAAAGGTTCTTTGCTTCTTTCTACCTTTTTCTCTATTTTTCTTTCTTTAAATCCCACCACAGCCACAGAATCTTACAAAGTTACAATATTAGAAATAGTGAATAAAAAAAATCAGAAACATACAGAATTACGGGCACAGGAGCTAGCAACTCAATCAATAATCCAACATCCATGGCTCATCTCTTCACAGCACTCAAGACTTAAGCTACTCAGTGGAACCCTTCAATCCGTAGTCAAAGAATATTATATGGGTCCTTTTTTTGTTTTTTAACATATATTATTATTGTTGCTGTTGTTTGTGGTCTTTGTTTGACTGGTTGGCTCCTTCCTTTTCATTTATATCTGGAAGAAGCAAAAGAAGATTTTTGCTGGCTGCCAAGTGCTAAGCTCCCCTGACCTCTGAATTGAAATTAATGTAAGTTGTTCTTATAAGGGTTCTTTCTTTCCATCCTTTCAAAGTTAAAAGCTTAGAGCCAAATTGGTTTCTTTTTTATCAAGAAAAAGGAGTTTGCTTACATTTTATTGTGTATGGGAAGGAGGTTTTGATCTCCAACTATATCTTTGGTGCAGTTTAAGTGTATAATCCAACAAGGCAGAATGGTGGGATTTCCTTTTCCGGGTTTTCCCCTTGGTTTTGTATCCATCTCTGGCTATGTCAGCAGCCCTAGCAAAGAATTTCACTGGCTGGCATGTGTCACTTTTGGCATCATTCTCTGCAAAATTGTAAGTGCCAATCTCTAAGTGCTTACTGTCGGATTAGGAACGAAAATCTTCTTTAAACCACTTGGTTAGCAGAAGCTGAAACACGTTCTCAAAAGTAAACTAATATGTGGGTTTCATTGTTCTTTGATGACCCTTCAAATTACTAAATTTGGCTTATTTTCTTCATCCTTAATGAAATGACGCAAGCATCTTATGAATTTTGGCATTGTAATATGATTATATTCTTTTTGCTAAAATCTCACTTCAATCCCAAAAAGTGATTATAAAAAAGATGATTTCTTTCTTTACTTTTTTATTTTTATTTTTAAAATATAATTTCAACTTGATAAAATTTCGCTCTTGAAGGTTTACAAATTAACAGGTCTTATTAGCCTTCAAAGCTTCGAGGGATATCAAAAACTGAGCAAAGCAGAAAGAGTTGAATGGAACAACCGGTGAATATCTTCTGCATATCACATTTGTAGTGCCTAGTTTTTTACTACACTGAACTTGAGTTTCTTGATTTTCTTCATGAACATAAGTATTGATGAATTTTTCTCTGTACAGGGGGTTCTCGACTGTCCATGCTATTGCTGTAGCATTTTCATCTTTTTACCTTATACTGTTATCAGACACTTTTTATGAGGATCATCGTGATGAGCTAATCATTAATAGAAGATCTCTTTTGTCAGATACAACATTGGGGGTAAGCGGATGGAAAAAGAAGCATTAATTCATGGTTTATTTCTATAATGTGTTGATGTCCAGCCAAATTTAACGTGTCCTAGTTTAAATTTAAATTGATTTGACTTTGCTGCAACATAGTTTTTGAGCTTCTGATAATGTTAGGCTAATGGAATGTCAAATATGTTTGTCTAGTACATCAAAAAATGAGCTTGGGGAAAAGTTACATCTCTTACGTTTTGTGTTGGCGTCTACCCACACCAGCCTCATGCAGAAAGATTTTACATTTTACTTTGTATACACATGTTTTGAAAATGTGTGAGTGTGCACATACATTCACATGGGTTGGGCAGCTCAACATTAAAATCTTATGTTCAATTATTCTGCTTGGTGTTTGACCCAACTTAAACCTGAACACGCAGACCAATGATGAACTTGTTAATGAAAGATTAGTTTGAGTTAAGTTATCAGGTTGTGTCAAAAATTTCAATCCCTATTCTTCATGTTGTATGTTAATTTCTATGCATGACAAAAGTTTCTCAATCAGTAAGAGACTCATAACAAATGTCCCTAGGAATGAGACCCAATCATATCATGAAATCAATAAGAGGCTCTTTTTTCTTCCTCTTTTTTTTTTTTTTCCTGTTTCTTTCAAGATTAGGGTAATTTACCTATCAATTTTTTTGGGTGTGGGATAGTGTACAGCTCTCTGTTATATGTTTGAGTTTTGACCATTTGGAGGCACTTCTCTTCTTGTTGTAACTAATTTTATTTCTTTATTTGGGTTTTTGCAGACCTCTATTGGTTATTTTCTGGCAGACTTGGCCATGATTTTTTGGCATTTTCCTGCTTTAGGTGGACTGGAGTATGTAAGTACATAGGTTGACTGATAATGCTTGTTTGATGTAAATAATCATTTATATGTCATTATCCCTTATGGGGCTTTTTTTTCCCTAGGTTTTGCACCATGCACTATCTATGTTCTCAATTATTCTCTCCCTTGTAAGTGGTCAAGGGCAGATTTACATACTTATGGTTCTGTTCTCTGAGAGTACAACTCCCTTCGTAAACTTGAGATGGTAAGTTCAGCATTTAGATATTCCTAAATTCCTCTGTTCTTGGTCATCATTACTGGACTATAATTGCATACTCAGGTACTTGGATGTTGCTGGTAGGAAGAACTCTAACCTGTACGTCTGCAATGGTGTAGCATTGTTCTTGGGGTGGTTGGTAATGTCTATCATACTCAAATTGTTGGTTTCTTACAGCTGTCATGCTTTGTTATAAATACGTATATTCATAAATAACCTAGGGAGAATGCTATACTGCCCAACTAATTTTCCGAACAATTCTCCCAACTTAGGTGGCATTCTCAAAATGGGCTCTACCACATTGTTGATTCAAGGGTCAGTGGGCATATCATGTGTCACTTAGGTTGGGGAAAAAATTCCAAGAAAAAGTTGGGAATAAGTAGCATGTTCCATAACATAGATGGTCTTTTGTGGATGTGTATGTGTATGTACATATCTTATAAGATAAAGAGCTTTCTTTTTAAGCCCACTGATGTCTTTTAGATTCGATGGCTGTGATGGGACCAGCTAATTTTTTATAATTTTGGAGTCTGCTGTCTAACTTAAATTACCTCATTGCTTCAACTAAAATAATTTATTAGGTCTAACACAATTTCTTTGCTTGGGTGCTTTCAGGTTGCAAGGATTTTTTTGTTCATTTTCTTTTTCGTCCACATGTTTATCCATTTTGATCAAGTGAGTTGATCAATCCTGTATAGTTAGAAAGAAAGAGCTTGATAGAAAGGAAAAAAAAAAAAGTCTATTATCTTTCCTGTTAACAGGAAAACTCAAGATTCTCTTGTAAGAAACAAAAGGAAAACTTAAGATTCTGACCTACCAAAGTTTTGTACTTACTATGTTTGCAATGTTTCAGGTCTCGACAATTTTCCCTTTGGGCTTTTACAGCTTGCTCCTGGTGCCTCCCGTGTTGGCATTAATGAATCTTTTTTGGTTTTGGAAGATTGCCAAAGGTTTAATTAAAACTGTTTCTAAGGCCACACATAGTCAGTGATCCTACTATATCTTGAAAGGTTGCCCAATGTACATTAGTTGTATGTCTTTTTTCTTTCTTGTTTCTTGAATATGAAAGGTGAATATAACAATATTAGATGTGGATAATTCTCAATATTAATTTTTCATGGGCTGCATTTGTTTGGTACCTGATGGTGCATAAATTTGTATTACAGCTTTCAGTGGTATTTCAGGCTTGGTTTTCAACTTTTTCACAGGAGATGACCCTGATGCTTGGATGCCATGATGTTGGATATATGATCAACTTAATAGGATCATATATACTAATGTTTTCTACGTTGATACTGTACGTGTCTTAAACGACATTGTTTTGAATTTTATGGTTAAGTGGTGTGAGTTTCGAGTTTAGTATTTAGGGTTTATATTGGAAACAAAATCAATAGAAGCTGCGAAGGGAAGCTTGAGGTTGTTTTGGATGTAAGCACACAATATTAACACAGATTACTCAAACAAAAGTATCTCAACTCCTCATTCTTGCAGAATGTGAAATGTGATTTGACATGAAATGGGGGAGAATTACAATTTTGTATCTGCAACTCATTTTTTGGCCAAATAATGATAATATACGCTTTAAGTTTTAAGAAACTACCCTTCACTTGTTCTTATTTCTTAAGGCATAGCAAGGCCCATTAGGCTGCTGATATGCTCAATTTCCCATTATATATATAAGAATCAACATAACTTTTTGATTTTATTTACTTACCATTGTTAATATAAATTTTAAATATCAAATGCTCTCAAAATCCTATCTTTTAATGTGGATCTATATTTGGAAGTAGAAAGTTCAAATCTTTTACCGATATGATATTTATGTTTTTATTTTACTCAGCATTCTATTTGTATATTTATGATTTAAATGGTCAACAATGTGTTTGGTATCATATCAGTAATATAATAATATTAACTATTTACGTTTTTTATTTTCTCTGAGTGAAAACAAAATTAGAAAAACAGAAAATTGAAGGTGCAGCAGTGCATGCAGCCGTGCGTGCAGGGCAATTGGGAAAGTAATTAAAATAAAAAGGAGGAAAGTTCGTTGTAAAGAGACTGTCGGTATCTTGTAAGCGGCGCGATGAGAGCAAGTACCCACAAATAGGAAGAAGATAACGCAGTACTTCTTGGCTGACGCGTAAAGACAAGTGTACACAAACCCTCCAACTTTCCATAAAATTCAATCGAACCCATTAAAATCAAATCAAATACGATTTGAACCGATTTGGGTTTTGGGTTTTGGGTTGGGGCAGTCAAAGGGTCAAAATTTCGCTATTTCAGTGTGATTTTTTGTGTGTTCGTGCGTGTGTGCGTGTAGGTGAGGCCGAGGCTGTTTGGTTGAATGTTGAATTGAAGCTCTGTACTATTTTTATCGACTTTTCCAAAGAAAAAAGACAAATTATTTAATAAAGAGGTTCTTAGTTCCATAAGGGAACATATGAACCAACGGAGTTGGCGGCCCGTCTTTGCTTCGTTGCCTTATAAGTTGCAGTGAATTTGCCTCACTTTCCTCGTCTACGGCTCTTTATTATATAACTAGTGTTTGTGTTCTCCTCCTATGGCTTCTTTCAAGTGAGATTCTTTCTTGTTATTTGAGTGAGATCAAACAAAATCGATATTCCCAAATCTCTTTTAATTTGGAAGTGCAGAAAAACCGAATTGATGGATGGGCAGTAGAAGAAGCAGTGTGTGAGGTAGATAGAGAGAAAGAGAGGTAGTCGTAATCAGTGGTTTTAACTTTTGGACAGAATGTGGAGGAGATGGTGGACAAGCAGTGGTGGTATGGTGTTGAGACAAGTTGGGGTAAGTAACAACATCCATGGGAAGCCCCCAGGTACCAACCCAAGTGCTTGGCAGGCTTTGGGATTGAGGACTTTTGCTAATGAAGAATGTGGGTTCACTTTTCCTTCAATTTCATCATCTTCGTCATCATTGCAATCCCTTTTACCCAGAAGGACTTTCTCATCTTCTGGTGAGATCAATGGAGGGGGAGAGGTCAATGGAGGAAGAGAGTTCAATAGAGGAGGAGGTGGACGAGAATCCATATCTTTTGCAGAGGCCAAGAGGCTGATGAGGCTTGTCAATGTGGAGGCCCTGAAGGCAAAACTTGGTGCTGAAGGCAAAGAGGCCATACCATATTCTGACCTTCTTGATGCCTGCCAGAGCATTGGTGTTGCCAGATCTCCTGAGGAGGCAGCTGCTTTTGCTCGAGTCCTCGACGACGCGGGTGTCATCCTTCTCTTCCGTGACAAGGTCCTCCTTCATCCTAATAGGGTATACCTCCTTCAACTTCTTCTTTCTCAATTGGAAACTTATAAGATAAGGAAATTTCACTGTCAACTAGGAACACCGATGCCTTTGCCCTTAGGCAAAAGGGTTCGGTGGACATCTCTATCCCTCTTTCGCTTTTGCTGGTCCTCTGTCTGGCCCATCTCCAATTGTTATTGTCTCACCTTTTCCCTCATGCTTTAAATTATAATGCTGTAATCACGGGACTATTAAGTGCAGTTGAAGATTTCATGTTGGGTCTTCAGTTTTAATTACTACCAACAGTAGGAGGAGATACACAAGGGTTTTAATGAGATAATGATAATGACTACCTTGTTAGGTCTTAGTTATGCCCTGAAAAAGCTTAGATAGATCTCTTACTACAATGAGGTTCCTAGGTTTTTCCCTGTGGCTTCAGAATTAGGGTAGACACCAGCAACCTGTCTTTTTTGCTTCTTATTCGATTTTTATGCCTTCATCATTTTACATGGTGATGAAGATCTCTAGTTCGTCCAAGTCCACGCAACATGGTATTTTGGTATTCCTTTTGGGGTAAAATCTAGTTGCTTTTAGCTTCTATTGTTCTTAATTGGTCATTGTGAATTTGGACTTTTATTTTAATACTTTTGCTGATATGTAGTTCAGACATCTCAACTGTCAAGTCTAAGGCAGAGATTCACATTTATTAGGATCTTTCTGTTCGGTTGTTACCAGGACTTAGGAAGAATCATTTAAATTTGTGTCAGTAATAGCATTATTAGTGTCAGTTGTATGTATGTTTTGTTGTTTTTGATTGAGTTGAAAAACACTATTCCACAATTTTATGATGTGTGCATATAGCATTGCGTTTTTTCTTTATCAACGCTTAATTCTGTTATCTTTGCTGGCCTAATTTAGCTTATTAACTCTTGATTTGTTCTCTGACCTCATCTCAAGGCTACTGGTTATCCACACTTTATTTCTCAATTACTCATTCTTCATGATTTTGTCTCTAAAATGCCATTTTACTTCTTCTTTTTTTGTGGCAAAAATTAACAAAATTTTATTTACTCTGCTAGCTACTTTGCTTCTGTAATTCACCATCAAATCTTGACCTAATTACTTCCAACATGATAATTATATGTATGTAAGTCAATTTTTCGATTTCTCGTAGCTTTACTCCTCATCTGATGATGTAATATGTATGATTTCAACTTGCTAAAGAAAATACCACCTGATGGACTTAGTGAAGAAGATTGTGAAGGGAACCTGCTTTGGTACTTTGTTGTATTTCCTTATATTGGCTTTTGGAAAAGGAGGAACAATCATAAAATTAAATTTAGAGGCAAGGTTGCATTGCCATTTTGGATGAGTCTCAAAAGTGTTGGTTCATGCAAATGTTAAAAAGGGTCTAGTTGCATTTGTAGTTGTTGTTGTCTTGAGAGCTTTCTCAAATACAATTGTTATCTATTTAGATGCCTGAATAACTGATTCTTCAATGTTCAGGTTGTGGATCTGGTTAGAAGAGCAGTACCCCTTTCTCTGGCCCCTGAAGATGACCCCATGTGGGATGAGCTAAAGAAGCTGCAAGAGAAGAAGGAAGAAATTGATGTGCTGGCACACAAGCAGGTCCGGCGCATTCTCTGGTCGGGTCTGGGGGTAGTTGTGACACAGCTCGGGCTCTTTTTCCGGCTAACGTATTGGGATTTCTCATGGGATGTAGTGGAACCACTAGCATATTTCACAACAACAACTTGCATAGGAATTGGCTATGCCTACTTCTTGTTCACTTCAAGGGATCCCTCTTACCAAGATTTGATGAAGAGGCTCTTTCTCAGGAGGCAGAGGAAGCTGCTCAAGAGGCATAATTTTGATGTCGAAAAGTTTAAGGAGTTACAGAGAAAATGCGTTATACCTCTACATGCCAGTGCTTCAATTAAGAATAGGTTTGGCCTGGATGTGGACCTGGACGATGCTTTACATATTAGGGATTAACATTTTTACTTTTATTTTTATTTTTTGGTGGGAGTTGGGAAAAGACAGGAGGAGGTTAACTCAGGTAGACGTTGGTTACAATCTGGCCCCTCCTGTTTTTATGTTGGTAGGGCCCAGGATTTTTTTTATTAACATGTTGCTTCTGACTTACAATTTCATTTTGGAACGATAATCCATTCCATATGCAGCTTCTGCTTTTACTAGGAAGAATGCAATGGACACCGTTTTTGTCTTGAATCAATTGCACCTTAGTATTCTTATTGGTTAACACTGCGTAGTGCCGACTGCATCAGATTCTCTGCTATCGTGTTTTTTGCACATCAATTATGATTTATGACCAACTATTAATTGACACCATAACTATCACATAATGTGATCATAAGATATGATTACTCTTCGTTTTTTTTTTTTTTTTTTTTNGATCATAAGATATGATTACTCTTCGTTTTTTTTTTTTTTGCCATGATGATCACTCTTTGTTAATTTCATCATTATATGTCATTTTCATACCTAACTCGATGACATTGTACTAGTGCGCAAAATTTAGTTCAATTATTCGATGTCATTTGCACTTCATGTTCATTATAAGCTTGGGGTGGCAGTTTTTGACTCCTATGTCAACAGGAAGAATAGCACACTTTTGACTCCCAAGAAAACATGTTTCAACCAACGTTTCACATGCGACTATTTCAGCAATTTGAAATTTTTTTTTTCTTTTTGTTTCTTTCCAATTACATAACCCAATACATATTGTTGCTTTTATATATCAGAAAGTCACCTTCAAGACAACTCAATATATCAATGACAGATTCTTCTTCAGATCCACTGAAGTGCTCCAAAATCTTAGAGAGAGTAACCTGCAAAACATCCCCATGTTTTTTTCTTAACTTTTCCATGTTACGAAAGAGGATAATAAAGCTGTCAATTGGCTAATCTTTACTTACTCCTCCATCTCGGGTCTTAAGCCAATCGAATATGGAACTCTCTGTTGCCTTCAATGCAATGAAACTTTCATCCTCTACACTGCTAAGTTTTTGGCGTTTCTTTGAGAGTATATCCTCAAAATGTACTTCGAGTAGTCCCCCAGTGAAGGGAAGAGTAGCTGTTTCTTCATTTTTGCCCAAGCTAGCAACTGAATTTTGGACCAAGGTTTTAACTTCAGGAGGTCCTTCCGTGGGGCATGTCTGAATGGAACTTGGTGACAAATCTATTTCCTTTCTTGGATCAGCTTTATGTGCATCGTGGTGGTTGGGTAGAGTCACTTCCAGAGACATTCCACAGTTTTGCATTGCCAGGCAAATCTTGATATGTGCATAACTTATCTGGCAATATGAAGCATTTACAATTAGAAAAACAACTGGATATAAGTGGCCTGTAATATGCGTATTAAGCACATAGGAAATATAGATTCAAGTACATTGCAGATATATTCAATTTAATAGACAATTAATCACCATAAGTAAACGGAGACTCCCAAAATAAGGAAACGGTTTAGCTTACTTCTTCTGGCAATTCATCTTTGATGGGCTTTAACTTTTCTCTAGAGCCAACCTTTGAAATGGCGCACACTATTTCTGAGAAAATTTTACGCGTCATTCCAACCTCACCACATAATCTGATCCAATCAATTGCAAATCCTTCTCGAGCAGCTTCCGCCAGATATTCAAGAACAGTCTGCTCTTTAATAGGAGCAGGTCTACCCGGGAAGTTCTATGATTGAAAAAATAAGATTTACACAAGAAGCAAAGCATAATAGCAAGTTAAGTCATCCAAAGTAAATGTTGAAAAGCATACCGCAATTTTCTGAACTGAGAGACCTTCTTCATGCCACATTTTCCAAGCTTCAAACTTTGCCGGGGTTAACTTTCTTTGTTGGTTGGTTACTGGATTGACTTTTCTCGTAATGGAAGTTTGTATGGTAGCCTCTCCATCCAATGAAAGCTTTAGTCCTTGTGATAGATTCTGAATGATATCAATAAAATGATTTCCATGTGCCACTAGAAGGTGCTGCAACATATATAAAGTTGACCTTTAGCCTTCACATATCTAAGAAAACGTTAAAAAGTGGGAAAATTAATATTAATAACAAAAAAGAAAACTGAAGATGGAATGACAGCCCTACTGTTTGTTCACTGAAGGAAGCAGATCCAGAAAATTGTTAAGGTCCAGCAAAATGAAATGCATAGTATATACTCTCTTGTTAGGAGCCCAACATTTCTCTGTATTTGATTTCCCTTCAGGTTTTGAAAGACATTCAGCCATTTATAAAATTCAACTGTTGCGGAAAGAATGCTTTTGAATCATGTAATATAGCCTGTGTAGAAACCCCATTTTACTCCCATATGATTATTTATTATATTGTCAGCTTATAATCATTATTATAGATAAATGTTCAATTGTAACAAACTTTTGACTAGTTACTTGTGCCTATGTGCAGTAAACATTCTGAATACCACTTGAAGCCAGCAACAAGTAGAAGTGTGATTGAGAATCGTGCACCAAGTACAAAATAAGTCACATTTATTTCTATCTCCTTCCCCAAAGGTAGCAGGACATGATTGCTACAAACATATTAGATTCAGTCAAAAATAGGCGTATCATAGTCTTAAAACTTGTTTCGCAAAAACAAGAATTACAGTAAAAAATTGTTCTTAACGTATCAATTCCTGCTAGTTTACTGATAAAAGTTAAGATCCTATTAAGACATGATTAACTATCCTTCTGAAGATAGTCATATATGCACGAAGCTTTTTATTGCCCCCTACTAGACATACCTGGTTGATGCCATCAATGTTTGCTAACCTTGCTTTGGTAGATGGTCTTACCAAAGCAATTTTTTTTATTGCTTGATCACCACAAATGGCATATCTACAAAGAGGAAACTATGGATGAATCCCATATATTGGATAAAAAAACAAACTTGTTTGCAGAGAAGATAAAATTATTTTAGATTGGTGGCCTTAACAATATAATTATAAAGAAAATTTCGTACGGAGCAGTTCCAATGCATCTTGCGAGCTTCCTTCTCTCTTCTAGAAGCATATGGTAAAGTTGTTTCTCTGCCTGAGCTTTACAAATGCATAAAAAAGGTATAATTAGCAAATGATAAAAGGGAGAGTTACAAATAAAATGTGAAACATAAGGACTCTGGACCAACTTTTATCAATATGCCAGAGATCAACCAAAACAATTTTATGCTTGTTTTCTATTTCAAGTATACGCATGTTTTGGTAGTGCAGTCATCTAACTTCAGCAGGCAACTTTTTTAAGGAAGCTGAAGGGAAGGCAAAATAATGGGTGAAGAGAAAGAAAAAAGGGAAATAAAGGGGAAGATTTGCTCCGTTCAGCAAGAAAAGAGATTATTTGTTTAAAAGTTCTCCAAATCAGAGGTTGTACACGTATATGGTAACTAGGCAACTTAATGACTTCCAAGATGACAATAAAGGACCTTTATTTTATGCAAAGGTAAGACCACTAATAATGGAAATCTAAAAGATGAATTAGAGGGACAAAAAAAAAAATTCAATTAACAGATGAAATTGAAATTGAAAAACTTAGATGAATATACAAAATAATGCTGAAGTTACCAACCTCTGAAATTCCTTCAGATTCCAGAGTAGCCAAGCTTTTAATTTCTCCCACTTCACCTGATGTATATTGATTGTCCTCATCATCAGCCATTTCACTGGTCACTGGCAAAACTAGAGGTGCTTGATGATCAGGTCCAGCAGATCTAAGAAATTGTTGGCCTTTCGGACTGAGACTGATGCATGAAGTAACAAACCATACTGACTTCATTTTGGGGTTTTGTAAAAGAAATTTAAGAAAAAAATAAAGTACCTATTATTTATGACAGATAAGGGTCATTTACTCATGTAATCTAATATGCATAAGAAAAATATACAGTTGGAAAAGATTCATTCTAAAGTTTCACCTTTCGCAAAAATAGAATAAATGAAAGTAGCATACCTTACAGTTCTGTATATATCATTTACAGTCTCCATCAAGTAACCTGTGTTAAGTAAAAAAAAAGTCTACTTATAAACTAATCAATTAAAGTCTACTTATAAACTAATCATTTAGCATTTTATTATTCAAATGAGAACATAGCAGTTTCTGTGAACATAAAACCAAATTCAACCTTGGACAAAGTCCATTTAGGACAAGAACCAAGCTATCACGCATTGATATAAATCAGAATTGTAAGAGAAAACTGTTATTTTTCAGTCTCTCTCTTCTTATTTTTCTTTATTTGCATCTCTCTTCTATAATCCTATGCAACATGCCCATAACACCTAGTAGTCAAATTTATCAAACTGCCACACTGGCTGATCTTTTATAGTATTAACAAGTCAAACATTACAATGGGTGCAACAAGATCCGCTGATAGAATATTAATAGTTGTTAAGAATTTTGTTGTGCATCAATTACAGATTTTCCCCTTATATACCAGATGAGATTAATTGGTGACCAAGTGCTTTCCACCAATTTGATGAATAGTCTTTCCCAAGTCCATGCAGTGGAAGCTTGTCGTATTGGGCATCAATAATTTTTTTTGCCTGTATGCAACAGGGAGGGATCATTATCAGTAATACAAACAACCACATAAAAGTTGAAAAAAGCAACAATTGGGAAAGGGTGATGGCTTAAACAAGAACTTTAAGGCAAGGGGCTTTCAAAGCAAAGAACAGAGCTTAACTGATAGCTAACTGTATAAAACCGTGACAATGAAGCCAGATTTTGAGCAATTCTTATTGAACCATACAAACATTTAGACCTTTGTAACATAAAATATACTTTAAAAAGCCTCTCTCTCGCTCTATAAATATATATATATATATATATATATCCTTTTGACCTATCAATGCCAGAAACTCCTACTCCAGTCAGAGACAGAGAGAGAGAGAGAGAGGGAGAGAAGGAGAGAGAGGGAGGGAGGGAGGGGGAGAGAGAGAGAGAGAGAGGGAAGGAATTTAAGGCACAACAATTTCTCTCGATGCTAAAACATCCTTCAACTATTTAAACTCTAGGATCATTGAAAGCTAAACACTTATATTTTGGATTCATGTCATAAGCTAATAAAAAGTACAGATATGCACAAGCCCAACCAAAATTTCAAAATTAAACACTACTCGTGCATCTCTATTAAGGATGGCAAAAATCCCTGCGGGTCGAAATTAAACACTACTCGTGCATCTCTCTATGAATGATAAACAGGTCATGCCTGTGTTTCAAAATACATACAAACTTACTCGAGAGCCACGAAGAATGTCCACAGGCATATTCAGACCCCATTTACCCCGACATGATTGAATGCAGGCCATTAGAAGAAACGCTTCTCTAGACATGTCCCGCTCCCTCCTTGAGGAAATGCAGTTATCGCAATTACCTACAAACACAATTTAATTAACTGCAGAATAATTGGTCTAAATTTAAGTTGATAGATTATTTACAGTGGAATAGTAATGCAGATTATATGACACTAAAACTGTAAAACAATTATTTTCCTTCTAATGTTAAAAACATTTTGAAAAAGAAAAAATTAAACAACAATTATAACTTCCAAACTATCTAGCAGTTCATTGGATGGTACACATGAAATTATATCATCACTGCCATGTCACCCTTCACCACCCGCATTTTCTATTATTTTAGTAAAACAGAAAGCTCCATGACTTTCACTAACAAAAAAATCCCCCAGCATCAAATCTCACAAGCTAGCTAGTAAATTAGGCAGATGATCAGCCTATGGCAAGTTGAAACTTAAGAACTTTAATTAAAGGATATTTGAACACAGGCATTCTAATATATAAAAGCAGACACAGACCACATTTATCGGCTGAAAATTTTTCCCCAAAGTGACCAAGCAAGAACTTCCTTCTGCAAGTTGTCAGTAGGCAATACTGTTGTGCTGCCATCAATGACTCTACAACAGCTCTGCGTTGACTTTCCTGGTTAATAGCAGCCCACAAAAACATATGAGTCAGAGAAATAGATTCGCAAAATTAACAGAATTTCATATATTCCATTAAAGAAAAATTGAAAAATAATAAACACATATCTTGCCACATCTAACAAGAAAATCAAGAAAAAAACTTACTGTTTCTAGCTCTCCAACATAAAAACCAGATTTTGCGAAGTCACTTCTTGTGTAATAAAGCCAGCAGACAGAGGCCATACCATCTCTACCACATCGTCCACTTTCCTGGTAATAAGACTCCAAACTCTTTGGGCAACCATAGTGTATCACTTGCCTTATGTTAGGCTTATCAATACCCATGCCAAATGCAATTGTAGCAACCATGACATCTAGTTCATCTCTTATAAATAATCTGATGAAAATGAATAATAAGCTCAGTCAGTGTGAAAGGGAAATCTTCTCAAAGAAAAAAGAAAAGAAAAGCAAGTGTGAAAAAGGGAGGGATGCAGTACTTGACAATCACATTTGTAGCATATAGAACAACTACAATTGATACTCTAAAGACACACGGAATAAAGGTGAGAACCTATGGGACTCCGCACGAGCTTTATTATCCATTTGACCATGATAGATTCCAGCTTTAATACCCACCTCCTTGAGTGAGTTGAATACCTAGTGAAGATAAGGTAATAAAGAAACATTATAAGAAATGGAAAACCAAGTTCTTTAATAAAACAACAGTGATATAACCTACCACGAAAATGATAAGATGCGGACTATAAGTTACACAAATATAGTAGTGCATGCATGAAAATAAATCTGTTTATAGGTGATAGTCCTTTAGTTACAAAATTCTGGACAATAAAACATGGCTGAATTTTCAAATCATTATCATATTTTGGATTTTATAATAAAAATTCAAATTAAGTTATGCAACAAAGCCTTCTTATAAGGAAACTTCACTCATTTTAATCTTTTCATGCAGAAAAGGGACATATTAAGAAAAGCATCCTTGCAAAATTAAAGTGAACCATTAAGTTAACATCACTTTCTTGCATTAGGAACACCCTGTTGGGTACATGTGATATCCCATATTATACTTGGATCAGATAGAATTGTTTCAAATAGGTACTCAGTAAACTTTGGAAGTATCCGTGTAGCATAGGGTCTCCCAAAAGAGACATCCCTGCCTTAGGTAGGAAATTAGAATGAGTCTTGAGTTCAACGAAACTAATTCAACTAAGATTTAGTCCTAAATACTACCAATGTCTTCTTTAAACAAAACATCACATGTTGAAATTTATTTAAATTCATGCTCAAAAGATGCAACTAAGCTTTAGTCAATTATTATTGTATTATTTTTTGGTCTTAGATTTTGCAGTCTTCAATAAAATCATTTTAAGGATTCTTGGGGACCGTTTCAGGATACCCTGTCCTATACTGAAGAACACAAGTTAATTATAACATGAGGCAGATTAAGAACATGCCTGCTCAACATCTTTAATTGTCGTGCAGTAAATGATAGTTGAACCATCTGTGTGTACAAATTTTGAAACTTCTTGCACTAGCTCATGAACAAATGATTGACTAGGATTGAATGACTTGACACCATAGAACAGATTTCTACGATCAAATGAGCCTACGGTAACATATGGGTTTTCCATCTTCAAGGAATTAACGATGTCCATTCGAACCCTGGAATTGTGAATACAAGAAAATATTAATTATTGAAGTCTTCCTAGATAAAACTTGAAAGTAAACTAATGTTAATATTAAGAGTAGTTCTCACTCAAAAGCAGGATTATTGTAGTTCTCACTTATTGGAAAGAAAAAATGTAGTCATATATTGCAAGAGATTGTTAGAGCAAGGGCCCAGTAATAAATAGAAGAATAATTAATGCTATTATTCTCCAAGCTTCAGCAAATATCACTACTATCATAAAGCACTAGCTTAGTTCCTACAGTTGTTCTGTTAAGTTACAAAGTTCCCCGGGTCAGCAGCATTAAAAGAACAAGGAGGCTATGTAAAGAAGAAAGAGCTTTCTGTTGTGATATAAGCTACTGAAAGCAGATAATATAAACTTGCTACAGTAATCAAGGAAATTAAGCAATAATAGAAAGCAACAGCTGATAAGAACATCAGAATCCCAGAGAGAGAGAGAGAGAGAGAGAGAGAGAGATACTTTTCAGTTGCAGTTGCAGTTAAGGCAATAAATGGAACATCAACAAGAACGCCACGTAACTTGTCTAATTGTTTATATTCCACCCTGTAGAGTCCATGGAGAAAAATCTCAGAGGATGATGATTACAAGGAACAAATATATAACAGCAAAAAGAAATATCATGATAGGTAGTGGGTAGAGAGCAATAGTGCAAGGAATTCTGGTCAATGATTGATAACCTATCAGCCTACAAAAATCAAGACATCATATCAATAACCTGAAATCATGGCCCCACTCCGATATGCAATGCGCTTCATCAACAGCAAACAAACAGAGTCCAACGCTTAGCAATTTTGACCAGAAGCTGCAATGAAGATGTAAGAATTCAGATACCAATTTCTCTAAGTAAATAAATAGAATATGATATTGACATGGTAACATCTACCAGACTATTTCCATCTGTCAATAAAATCTGGACTGTGGACATACTATAAAATATTTGTCCAAATTCATGATTCACATCCATGAGAACACGTAAAGTACCTGACAGGAATCAAACATGCCTTTTCTGGTGTCATGTACAAGATATCAAATTGACCACTTTCGGCTCTCCTCTGAACAGTGGAATCAGTTTGACTACTTGCCATATACTCAGCTCTGATTCCTCGTTGTTTTAAAGACATTACCTATATATACACATTCAAAATATACGATGACATGCAAATACTAATTAACAAGACACGATTATTAAGCATTAATCAACAATAAAAAAGCTCACCTGATCTTGCATTAAGGATATAAGGGGGCTCACAACGACACCGGTCTTTCCAAGAACCAAAGGAGGCACCTGATAGCTGTCAACGAATTAAACCACTTTTACACTTTTAAATATGAATGAATCAAATATTGCTAAAACGATGCAGAAATGGAGAAGGGAGCTTACCATATGGACTTGCCGCTTCCAGTGGCCATGACAATCAAGCTGTCCTTTCCCTCTACGATTTTCTCAATGGCTTCTTTTTGATATGGCCGAAATGAAGAAAACCCAAAGAATCGCTATATCCAACAACAAAGAGAGTTAGAGCTAATTTTTAAAAACGAAAAAAAAAAACAGTAAAGTCGGAGTTTAAAAATAAAATTTACAAAAAGAAAAAAAGAAGAAGAAGATTTGGTCACCTTGAGAATGGACTCCATCGACTGCATTTTGAGATTTTTCTGCTTTTTCCGTTGAGACGATGAGTGTAGGTCAGGAGGTGGAGGGAGTTGGGAGGATTCCGCTTTGAGGTTTTAAGGTTTTGTAAATAATATCGCCAATATTTGATTAAGATAATTACCAGAAAAATGCTAACTTCTCCCGCCATTTCTTTGGAGGATATTGGCGCCCACGGCCCAAAGGCCCAAAGAAAACAGGCATTGCCTCAAATTTTGAAGCTCGATTTTGGGCTTTCAATATGCTACGGCCCATAGTGACCTCTATTTTCTTCCCTTTCCCCTTTTTTTAAGATTAAGATGCTAATTTCCATCCAAAGACAAGATTGATGCAATCATGTAGTGAATCTATCGACTCTTTATTTTTTTCAACTATTCATTACATCTTTCTTAGTTTTGGGTCAATTTAGATCATATGTTATATGTTAAAAGAGTCGATCAAAATCATTGATTGGGTAGATTCATATCTTCCTAATTGACAATCCAATGATATAATATACAAGGTCAGCCATTTTCTCTACATTTAGGGAAACTTGCAAATGATAAAGAAAAACAGATTCTCTTGCAATCGGTGATAGGATCCGATTGAAGTAAACACAGCCATGATGCTTAGACTCGTCTAATCTAGCTAAAATCATAGGTTCATAGTAAACCATCCAAGTTGGAAGTATTCAGAGAAGTAAATTACATAATGGCCTGCAAGTGATAGTAGGAACATCTACATTCTACAAGAACAGCTTTCTGTATTCATCTGCTTCTTGTATCATTTCCTCAAGGCTTCTGTCTTTCCTTTCCTCGTCTAAGTCAAGCTTTTGCTTCAATTCCTTCTCCTTTTCATTCAGCTATACCATTGATGACATATAAGAAGTAAATACTCAAGACTGAAACATAGGGAATTAAAATGTTGAGAAAAGCTGAAAATGGATTTCCCAATCTTACTGCATCATAAATCTCATCGTTCCTCTCAAAGTCACCACCTTTCCGTGGGAGGATATGGATATGAACATGGGGTACAGTCTGTCCTGATTGGGGCCCATCCTAAGGTTCAAACAATGATGATGCAGTTAGCTTAAGAAGACACAAAACCATTATATTATGCAGTAAAAGAAATTTCAGAGGTTCATATGCAGACTTGACATGCAATATCTCTCAACAAACATCATAGTTCAAAATCGTTCCCATTAAATACCACACAAAGAGCAGGTGGAAACCTCTGTCAAATAATCATTCCATAGCATAATCACTTGATAATATCAAGGAGAGAAGAAACCTAAAAGCTTGCAGAAAGATTTGAAATATGATTGCAAGTTCACAACAAGAATTTACACAATATAATAACTTTCTAAAGTTGTAAACTAAGTACACCCTTCCATTTAAAAAAATAGCAATGGTAACAATAACACGTAAAAGAATTTACAGTGAAAATTATCAGATCCCTTGCGTGCTTTCTGTTTTAACAATGAGAAACCAGCTTATTCAACAAGGCATTAAGTGATCCCTTGGTCAACCATTGATATCTGTCACAGATCTCCAAGGGAAAAAGAAACTGACCAAGAACCCAGCAAAACAAAGAATCATTGATATCGTTCGAAACCAAAACAAAAAATTAAAGGTTTTCCATGCTTACCTGAATTGAAAATGTGAGTGATGATGCTTTGTGGTAGCTCTCAAGCCGACTACCAATCTTTTGCGCTGTGATCCAAAGATCACTAGTCTCATCGGTAGTGAGATCAACAAAGCGCTTCACTTCACGCCTTGGGCAGACAAGCACGTGTACATGATGTCAAGGCAACCAAAATTATATAATAGACTATATTAAGCTTATAATTCCACTAAAAATGGGTATAATTTGGCCACACAGTTGCATGCAAAAAAGGCTTAATCTAACCAATAACCATTTGGTGGGGGGAGAAACCAGCCAATCTCTTATACTCAAAAAGCAGCACTTCATGGCCCCAAAAAAAAATGCACATGTGCTCAGGTATTACCACTAGCCTTATACTATCTGCTTACACTCAGTGCCAAAGAGATTGTTTTGGACCCAAACCAAGCCAGAGAAATAGCAGAGTGGAGAACCCTTTTCTTTGATAATTGATATGTATACTCACTAATATGATCGAATTAATCAAGTGAGGAGGCCTTATTTCTAAAGCAACAAAAAGGCATTAAAAGAATGAAAGTTCCCAGACTTTTATAAGTAAAATAATGCCTTGACTGATCCAAAACATCATTTTGATTCAACCAAAGAAAAGGATATGACCTGCAAAGAAAAAAGAGAAATGGGTCATCAAGGAAGTAACTTTATATTTATTTTTATGTTTTAATGGTGTGAGAGTTGGAAAGATACCAGGAACAACAGGACGCAGGTTGACCATGGCAAAGGACAGGTGAGTGGTGTAAAACACTTCCCTGCTGTCAATCTTGTACGGCCCGAAAGTAAAGTACTCCGAAGCCATCTGTGTCCGTTTTGCAGTCAAACCCAAATCAAGATGTATCAAAATTCAACAACAACAACAAACAACAAATAGAACAAAAGGAACAGCTGGAATTGGTATATATTACCTTGGTGGAGGTGGAGAAGAAGAAAGGAGTACGGATGCCTCTGCCTCTGGACGAACGTGAAATGAGATACCCAACAACGGAAGCCACCGATGACATTTACGCTTGAGAAGTTGATTCCTCTTTCTGGGTTTGGCTCCTCTGGGCCCTGTGTTTAATTTTGATCCTGAATGGGCCTGGATAACAAAGTTTAGGCCCATTGAGCTTGGGCCGACTGAACTGCAAGTGATCACTCGCCTCCCTCTTCTTTATCCATAATTATAATAAGTCTGGTTTTGGGTAGCTGTTTGCAATGGCATTGTGCGCAAATGCAGTTGCTGCTGCCAGAAGCACTGGTAGCACATGGAGTATGACATCTCTAATGTCTGCTCTGCCTTCGGTTGCTTCATCTCCTTCTTCTTTTTCTTCTGGGTCTGGATTCAGAGGGGCCCAATACATACCCAAAGTGGCTGCTCTGTGCTCTTTTATTGGCCTTGCTCCTCTTAAACCCCTTCTCTCCACTATTGCTTCATCAGGTAAGTTCTGAACCCTCTGTTCTCTCTCTCCCCTATTGATATGGAAAATTGGAATTCTTTGTTTTGAATTGTTTTTGTCAAGGTTTCACCAAATTACCTCCATTTATTTTATTTTTCTTATTATATTTGTTTTTGTTGCTTCTCCAGTCCTCAAGTTTTGACCTTTTACTCTATTCTTATAGCAGTATGGTCTGTGTTGATAGACAAGTTTTGCTTAGTTCCTTCCTTTTTGGTTTATTTTTGTTGAACAATTACTTAGCCTCAGAATCAGCCAACAATGTATTTCAAAGTCTACAGCTACAGAGACGATGTATAAATAGTTTTATATGCACCTTACAAATTAACAAATAAATAGGGAATGGAGTTTAAAGATTTTGAACCAAGAATGTAAATCAAACCAACATTGTTATTGACCTTTTACCCTACCCCATAAGATTACTCATGAAATGCAGCATCTGAATAACACTTTTATGTGCTCAGATTCTGTATCTCTTTTTTCGTTCACCAAGTTTTATGTGATTGATTAAGGAAAGGTTTTTGTGTTATTCTTCTTGAATTTCTCTTCATGGAGACTAAAAGAAATATATTCTTGGGCTCTTTTTGCCTACTTTGCTGGCGCAGAATTTACCAGCTTTGAGCATTGTTTTACTACAATTGACAATGGCGGTTGAGTTTTTGCCATGGGACATGGGAAGAAAAGTCCCCAAACTCAATAGCTCCCGGACCAATGCCGGGCACTACTGCGAGGTCTCACAACCCAGCTTCTTAAACACGGTCGTATCAAGACTGCTAGAGCCAGGGCCAGTGCAATGAGAAATTGACAAGATGATCACATTGGCAAAGGATGGAACTCTTCATAAGAGGAGACAAGCTCTCGGCTTTATCTATGAGAAGCAGATTGTAAATGCCTTGTTTGCAGAGGTTCCAGACAGATATGGGGAGAGGAATGGAGGGTACACAAGATTTATTAGAACTCTGCCAAGGCGAGGGGATAATGCGCCTATGGCTTACATTGAGCTTGTCTAGCTTTTGACTACAAATCTACATTTGCATTCAAACAATTTCATGTGTTGCTTTTCTCACTGCAAATATAAGATGGCTAATTCTATTCGTGCAAACGATTTCATATATTGCTTTTTGTGTCATCTTAGCTCCTCCTAGGATTTTTTGCTGTGACAGGTGCTCTGCTTAATGCATCCTCTTCCTCATGTGAAATCATTCATACACATAATCTTCTTGTTCTCTGTTCTATAATTTTAAGAAATCACAATGCTTAAATATGAATGGATGTTTTCCTGTTTGCACTGGCATGAAGCATAAGGAAAGTTGATTGTAGTGTAAGCCTACAACTCTTTACTTCCTTCCTTTGTTGTAGCTATAACTTCCAGAATTGAAATCATGGTGAGGAGGAAGGGAAAGATGGACTCCATGAAACTGAAACAACATGGTAATTGCTAACTGGATGGAAAGAGTCCATGAAATGATGAAATCATCTTTCGCATTGTTTACCAGCATCTTATAGATGTGGGATATGCATCCACCATGATGTTCTTCACAAACCATTTGGTTTTTCACCTTAACATACAAAGGGAAAACACATAAATCATGGTTCAAGAGCGCAATTATCAAACCAGTCAGGTTCTCTTTAGCCTTTAGTTTGCCAAATTTTTTAGAACTCAACTGTTGGTAGATGTAGGCTTTAATGTCGTTGCTGGGGTTGGTCATGATGTTTTATTAAAAGTAGAAGTAAGTGAGAAAGCAACCCTTCTCTCTCTTGTCGTGGAGTGAGAAACACTATTTTCTTTCAAAAAAAAAATCATACATTTTTAAATAAATAGTTAAATTTGTAATGTGTGACACAGTGACAGTAATAGATAAAAGGGTGAAAAAGAAATATATAATACATACATATATATATACATACTATTTTATAATTGAAAAGATAAATGTAGATAGACAACTAGATAAGGTTTTGTTGTGCTTATTATATCGAAGGAGATACAGAAGAGGAGGACAAGGAGAAATGTCGGGTGTGGCAACTCTTGGTCGGGGACGCTGGGCTTCTCCCGTGGTCAATGTAAATGCTAAGGCCACCCAAAACCCAAAACCCAAATCATTGGTTCTTCCTTTGTCAGCTAATTCCAGCTGCAACCTCTTCTTCTCCTTCAATTCCAAACCCTCATCTTCTCTTTCACCAACCACCACCAAACCCTCCTCCTCCTCCGTCCGTACAGCTGTCGCTGCCGTCGACTCCGACCAGCTCAGCTCCTCCGATCCCATCGACAAGGTCAGTTCTTTCTCTAAATATATATAATTATAGTTTAACTTTCTCATCCAAGAACACTTTTTTAATGTTCTATTTTCATTTTCTGATGCAGCAAAAGAGCAGCACGTACTACTTCGTGGTTGCGAATGCGAAGTTCATGCTTGATGAGGAGGAGCATTTCCAGGAGCAACTGTACGAGCGGCTTCGCCTCTATAAAGAGCGCAACAAAGAGCAGGACTTCTGGCTTGTGATCGAGCCTAAGTTCTTGGACAAGTTTCCCAACATTACTAAAAGATTAGGGAGGCCTGCTGTGGCTCTCGTTTCGACTAATGGCCCTTGGATTACGTAACTCCCTCTTCTCCACCATCACTCTAATTATTATTAAATTCATTTTGTTAATCATCTTTTTTAAGTTCATAATTATATTCATTTTGATAATCATACTTGCAAGCTGCATATATTTTATTGGTTGGGTAGTGATGTGGGCAGAACCACAGGATGAATCAGTTGTGCAAGTATCATTGTCCCACAATTCCATTATAATTAGTTGATGATAATAAGACTGTGGACTTGATCACTATCATAGAACCCATTTTAGACAGCCATTAGAATCCGACAACATAATCTGTTAGGAATGGACCTACTTTGGCACATCAAGCATAAACCTTCATAGGCGAGAAATGAGGATTGGAGGTTTTGCTTAAAACCACTAATCCCCAAAAGTTTTAAGTTGTTAGGGACTGAACTAACATGGTATATATATCAAGCTAGCATCCATGACTTGCGGTAAATATGACATTCTAAACAGTTTCAAGCATAAAGTTTCACAATTAAACACACTTGCATGTTCCTTCTCAGCTAAAGAAATTACATAACATGATGTTGCTGATATAAGAAAAATCTTCATATGTTTATACATAAGTAGAAATATATGAATGTTGTGACCCTTACAAGGAATAACAGGAATGGCACTCTATATGAACCACACACATCTATCTGACTCAGTTGTATGGCTGCAGGTTTATGAAGTTGAGATTGGACCGAGTATTAGCAGAAAGTTTTGAAGCTGAGAGTCTAGAAGAAGCATTAGCCTCCAGTCCAACCAGTATAAAGTTTGAGAAGCCAAAAAATTGGGTAGCACCCTACCCCAAGTATGAATCTGAGTGGTGGGGGCCCTTCTTGCTACCGGGATCCAAAGAGGAGGCCAAAGTGTAAATTTTTATTTTTGCCTAGTTTTATCAACATGGATTTTGTCATCTATTTCTAACTAGAGTTGAAGTTGATGCATGTAACTCTTCAAGCTAGCATGTAGCTAATGGATAGTTTTGGGAGGTTAGCTCCTCAGGTGAAAAATTCTAGTAGTTGGATATGAATTCTCGAAGAGAGGTACAAAACCAAGAAAGTAGTTTTTTCTTCTAGTTGTTGGCTATGAATATGTGAAGAGAGGTCCAAAATCAAGAAAGTGGCTTTTTCTCTGTAATCCCTGGCAGAGTTTGCAAGAATGCAAGAAATGGCGCATATTAGGATTAGGGGAATAATTGACTGCCACTGTCAGTAAAAGAAAGATATTAACAGCTTAGATGAAGTTGTATCTGCCCAAAAAGGATGAGGAAATTGCCCATATCATGCATGATTCATGTTAATTGCCCTTTAGTTCATTTCCATCAGAAACCAAATGGAAGCGATATATGTCCTCTTATCAGACAAGGATAATGAATGATTACTTTTCTAGATTAATACTCCCGAGGGAAAACTAGACAAAACTACTAGTAAAACTGATAGAAAGCAACATAATCTTTTCTACATCTTCATTACAGCCATGATAAGAAAAAAGCCGAGGGAACAAAATGAGAGAGAATGAAATAACAGCTATACCAACTATATGAAGAAGAAGGGTCCAGCAGAACCTCAAAAATAAGCTGACATGCAAAACTCTGCTCTATTAAGTAAATAAGCAGACATGCAAAACTCTGCTCTGTTAAGTAATTAGTGTTGCTTTTTAGTCTTGTAAGAATTTGCTGTCTTCTTGAGTTTCTGGAGAACATTTTCATCCAAAACTGAATACAGCTTGCGTACATCAAATAGTGCTTTCTCTGCTAAGGTGTCCACGCTATCCTCGTTCCTCTCATACAGCATTGGTACAGTCATCAGTATCAGAAACACTGCACCAACCAAGAAGAAAGATTTAGTTCTCATCTTGCTAACATTATAAACAGATGATCACTAACAAGACCAATGATAATCATGAAAACTACTCAGTAAGTAGCAATGATGTGTCTGCAGCTTTTCTGGCAAGAAGTGGATCGAATTTCATTTTTGCATTTTAGTTTCCTACCACACAACATGTTCTTTTTCCACTGCAAACTAATCACTTCAAACATGCATACAGAAAGAATGAACTGAATCATGAAGAAAAAAATAATCACATAGAAACTGTTGACTTTAAAATTCAGCTGGAGCTGATACCAACCCAAGTAAAGGAAAGTCAAGAAATTGAACCATCTTCCAACAAAAGAGAGAACCCACAAAACCGCAACCACCTGCAAATGAGTTTCTCATGTCAAGGTCGCAAATTTTAATTCAGAATACTATGAATTCCTGGACAGCACAAACAAAGGCTAGGTGGGGGATGTATGTACCGCCACAAATTCTCTCCAGTCTCTCCCAAAAACTACATGCCCAAATTTTCTTAATGCCCCATTATATGCACTCGTCAAGGAAATAGCAGTCCTCACAAACATATGTTGTGGTAATATAATCTCTGGAAATTCTGGAGGCGACCTGTTTCACCATATTCAATCCAAAAAATCATTACACAGACACATAATGAAACAAATGGAAGTAAAAATATAAGGAAAATTAAGGAGCTCACAAATTGATGTAGGGGCCTAGATTGGACCACAAGAACAGTCCTACAAATACAATCAATGAAGCATGGCAAACAAGAGTAATCAAGTGATAACCAATCCTCTCAAAGAGAAGCCATGTCAGTGTTGCACCCATAAAAATGTAGGCTGAGATCTGCTTGTTTCGCCAAAGTATGATGCCAGCAACTGAAAAGAGACAAATGGGCAAATGGGATCACAAACAAAACTATATTAGTGCTTGAGGTTTTTAAGTGTGAGATTCACAGCATGCAATAAGAAGAAAAATAAATAAATACATATTACAATCACGTACATAACCCAGAACCAAGGATCACATGCAGAGGCTTCTGGCGGCCAAATAAGCGATTCCTACAAGTGAAAGCCAAACAGTAATCATCAATTTCTGAGTCGGACGTGTCGTTAAAATCAGATTGGTTGCCGAGAAAATCAGAATCAGCAATATCCGCGTCCACAGGATCCAGCATTTTATTTGCGTATAAATGTTCTATATTGCTACAATTACATTGACTACTCTCTTAACCACTCAACCTGCAATTCATGTCTCCCACAAAACAAATTAAAAATGCAATGATCACATCAAACAACCTTCGTCATTTCATTCCAATTTTTTTTTTTCTCTCTTTTTTGTCTCCGTTCTGAATCCCAAACATAAATACGAGGAACAGAAAAGTTTTGGTCTTTTGGTGTGGTGCCTGTTTAGCTTCTCTCCTCAACGCCTTTGAAGTCGCCACGTGTGTCCCGAAAGTAGTTATATACTATTTCACTTTTTTTTTTTGTGTGGAAAATATACTATTTCACTTATGTTCAATAAAACTATTTGAATCAGGTTTGTGGAACATATTATATACCACGGTCACTAATAAAGATAAAGATCCATTTATATAAATGTGTCACATTTTTATTAATAAGGTGTTATATAATATGGTCTATATAAATGTGTTGCCTTTTTATTAGAAATCACTTTCTGCTTTGGAAAACCTTAAATTCTTGAATCTCAAGAACAATGTAGACACCCTGTATTCCGTGATTTAAGGCCAACTAATATGTTGCAAATACATAAAGATTTCCAATTGAAATTTTAAAGGGAAAAAAAAACCATGGAATGTGATATTATTCAATAGATCATCACAAAGAGCACACATAAACATGGGAACGAGCAATGTAAGAGTATAGGCTTAAACTAAAGTCTAACTAAACAGCAGAGCACCCAACTCTGTTTGCAGAAGTAAGAAGTTTATCTACAAATAACCCCTCTCCTCTCTTATTTTGCAGCAAAATGATAATTTACTCTGTTCTCTTTATAGTGACCCAGTCCAAGGGGAACAGCTCACAGCTTCCTCACCAAGAGATCGACTCCATGTTCTGGCTCTATAACCAATTTAAGAGTAGGTCTGTGGCTGTAGTTGGGAGAAACTGAGAAGGAGAAGTTGGAGAGTATGAGAGCCATCAGAATCTTAAGCTCAACCATTGCGAAGTTCTGTCCAAGACACATTCGGGGTCCAACCCCAAATGGCATGTACAAGTGGGGAAGCTTGCAAGCACCTGCGATCCCATTTGCAAATCTATCCGGGTTGAATGTGTAGGCATCTGGTCCCCATATGTCAGGATCAGTGTGCAGTGTCATCATCATGGTCCAAAGGTTCACACCCTTTGGAACATTAATGTCTCCAAATTTCATGTCCTTGAAAACCTCCCTTGACACCACAGCATTTGGGGTATAAAGCCGCAATGATTCTTGAATCACCATTGTCAGCTGTACATTCAAAAATTTAATATGAAATCATCGCCAAACTTGTTAGAAACTTCGAGTGTGCGGAAGCTCCCAAAGACCTAATCAACAATAGGTCCTGCTAGGCTCATCAAATTTTGTTTCTGAACCTCATTTATTTCTTAATAAGATACTAACAAATTCAATGACCCTAACATTATTGTTAATTATACATGTGTTGACCGATAACTGCACCTGTTTCATCTTAAGAAGCATATCAGCATCTGGAGTACGACCCTGGCAAACTTTAAGGACCTCTTCTCTCACACGTTCTTGCCATTCCGGATTTGAAGCCAAAAGCATGAGGCACCAAGTAGCAGAAACTGAAGTGGTTTCATAGCCAGCCAAGTATATGTTCTTGCAGTTATCAACAATGAAGCGGTCTGTTGCTTCTTGGTTGAGGTCACTGTTTTTTGCACCCTCAAGAACCATTTGCAATAGGTCTTTCTCATATCCCGCTGCCAGTCTCTCCTTCACTACCTGCAGGATCAAAGTGCCAACCTCCTTTTCTAGTGCCCAAGCTTCTCTATTGCTCTTTATGGGAAGGTATCTGGAATAATATAGCAATAAGATTGTGTAGTAATATTCTCACATATGAGTGTCCTATCAGTCATGTAAGTAAATGTGGTGCAAATAGTTTATGCAATTTAAATGTTGGTTGATGACTTTATTAAAGAGAACCCCAGTAGTGATCGAGTACCTCAATCCAGGAATTCCTGTCAAGAAAATTTTCTTGCTCATAGCCTCCTTGAGAGCTTGTAGTTTCTGAAATATCTCTTCCCCTTTGGAATAGTTGCTTCCAAAACAAGCCCTTGAGATAACATCACCAGAGAAGCTTCTCATGTGGTTGTCAATTTTTATGTCTGCAATTCCTCCCCCGGCCTCAATTTTACTGTTCCACGAGTTTATCAGAGTAATCGTAGACTCGGTAATTAAGTTGATCATTCCCTGCAGGGGTTACCAAAACATATATATGTCACTGATTCACTACCCGAGCCACACACTACACACACGTACACACACACATTGTATATTTTATATACCTTAACCTTCTCCATGTACAGTTCAGGAGCAATGATTTTGCGCTGATGAGCCCATGAAGCGCCATTTGAGGTTAAAATACCCTGACCAAGCAAGGGACCACGTTCTTTATGTTGATATGTCGGCTTCCCCAAGTCCCAGGATGTGCATGTTGTGATCTCCCTCACAGCATCAGGTTTATTCACATATAATATTTGTGTGTTTCCAAGTGAAAACGCAAATACATCACCTGTAGAAATAAAAAAAATTCACTCAAAAAACTTAATTAATTTGACCCTATTGTATGTATATACTACGACATGCAATGCAATATGCTTTCTAATAACTAAATTATGCAGGTAGTTATAATCTGGATTGTGTATGGTCTAGACTGCCAATACAATACGTCATATATATGTGATAAGGATGATAAACAAAGTAGTGTACGTATGTATTATGTATATACCATATTGCCTCCTCCAGTGCTCAAAAAAAGGGACGAGAAGAGCAGAGTTGTTGTGGAAGGTGGGGGGTTCGCTGGTGGGAGCCTTGGCAATGCTGCAGGCTTGAGCCTTCTTTATCTCCATTATATTTCCCAGTAGAAAAGTGGGTTTGGGTCCGCTGATCCCTTGCTTGGTCAGCTGGGATCGAAGCCTTTTGGGCTTCACCACAAGCACATTGTAGAGATGTGCCAGCAACCCCATAAATCCAAGCAAAGCAAGTGATGACACGAACATTTTCACATCAACTTGGAAGACCGCCATGTATAAAAGCCACTAGTTCTTCTTAGATGCTCTCTCACTCGTACGTGCTTTGGTTGTTAATGAACGATGATCTTCAACCTTATCAGAGTGCCATATAAATAGCAGTGATCAAGGAAAGTTATGCAAATTGGTAGCAAAATTTCTTCATCAAATGAAGAAAATAAGTTAAATAACAATGTCATCATGACCAGCATGAGGTGGCCCTGTTGAACTATGCGGGAACGTAGTACGTACGCTAGCAGCTGCATGACAATGTAGAATCATAGTTAACCTGATTTTCTTACTGCACAAAATTAATTTGATACGATAAAAAAAGTATGAGTTTGCGGCTTTACTAGTCGAAGGGGGTTCACTCAGACATGATTTTTGCACCAAAAGAAAATGATCGAGCCAAGTTATTTTATTTATGTGCAATTAAATGTGGTTGCAGAGAAATATTCTTCTCACTTTTACAACTGGTCAATTGCAAAATGAAGATGGCTATTTTCTAGCCGTTGGAGTTGGGAACTTCAATATTAAAAAAATGGAAAAATAAACTAAATAAGAATGTTCTGCATGTGGCATTTTCCATAAAAGGTTTCTAGAAAAATTGGAATAGAAGTATAGAACTAGCATTTCTCTACCAAATTTTTGTGGGTTTGGAACTTTGGATTTAGGAATGTTCAAAATCGGCAAACCCCTTAACCAGCATTAGGCACTATAACAAATTTTGAATTTTGAATCCACATACTGACGTAGCATTGTTACAGAATTCGCATGTGGGTTTATTCTAGATTTAATTTATCACTTGCTATCTCTAGCAAGTAAGATATATATTGTCAAATTGCATCCCACATTTTTTGGTAATTTTGATAATTATAGCAAATAATTACGTTCATATTGGTGATGAGTCATTCCTGTTTATTCACGTTTAATTTTTTATTCTTTTCTTTTTTTTTTATGACAAATTTTTTCTAATAGATCAATCAATACACGACAATTGTGATCGATTCTTAGAGAAATAGCTCCTTACACATACATACGTACACCCATTTTTCTTTCTAGTATTATTGATCCTTTTTCAAGAAATAGTCTCAACATTCTTCACAAAATCAAAAGTGTGGAAATTTGGAGGGTGATCAGCATAGGTTAGTCTCAACATTCTTCACGAATTCAAAGGTGCATGTGCGTGGAAATTGGAAGGTGATCAGCGTACGCCGCAGCCTTACACGTTGCATGACATTATTATTATTGATTGGGATTGTCCATATTGATCTTTCTAATATGGCTATTTTTTACATTTTACTCGCTTCAATTTTGAATTCAATCTCACTTCATTACTTAAAAATAATATTGTGCTAATTTAACACTTGAATTAAAATTTTTTGCAATGTACCACATTGATCTGGCTCATTTTGTCTAATATTGTTAAAAACAAGAGTGTTTTGGTCATTTTCAAGTTCCTATTGTTAGAAAAAAAAAAATTTAGTTTTTTTTTTTCACATTTTATTTGCTTTGATACAATAAAAAAACTGGCTTGAAAATACCAAAACACATTTACTTTAACTAAAAGTTTAGAGGAAATAAGGGCAAAGTGGTATATATATTGTAACAAATTTTTAATTAATGTGATAAATTGATACAATTTTATTATAGATGATAAAATAAGATTGAACTCAAAGTTCAAATAGATAAAGTGTAATAAAGTCTTCTAATATTATTGATCCTTACACATACATACATAGCCAACCATTGTTCATTCTAATTCTATTATATATATTATTGATCTTTTTTCTATAAGAATACTGTCAGTAAAGTGTACGTGGGGTTCTACTTTCACTTCTGTTTTTGAGGTTCAACGCCATGATCAATACGCAAACAATCAATTAAGAAAAACAAGAAGAAAAAAGACACTGTTTGTTTTTCTTCCTAATTGACGCTGAAATTAGGTTAATAACATAATAATTTTACTTTCTTGCAACGATTACAAGTTGGTCGACATGGTCAAGGATTAATTCTCATGAAAATGACTTGTGATGAGACATTGACACGTGCCTCAATTTAGTTAGGAAAATTTTGTTGATTTGACTGCAATACTCCCACTTATTTTAGGTGAGGTACTTTAGAATATAGTATCTTATTTAATGTACTTTGAAAATATAAAATTTTCAGCCACTAAAATTATAACACGTGTATACAGTGTATTATTAACACCATGTGAGAGTGTTCCAATCAAACCAACAAAATTTAACCGCCTTAGTTATGCCTAAGGCTTAGGTTATACTGACCACCTTTTGCTGCTAAGTTGATCACTTTTTTTTTTCTTTTTTTATTCCCTTTTTGCCCCTCTAGTAAAAAAAAAATTTTCTTTTTTCCTCCTTTCCTCACCGGACCACCCACCCCACACCACCCAGACGCTGGCGCAACCTCACTCAGACATCGCGCCATCCACCCACCCAACCCAGCCACTGGTGTGACACCAGTAAATTTCGCCTGTTTAGAAACTTTTCGACACTGGTGTGTCGAAATTTTGGTGATTATTCGGCATCCTATTGTCGAACGTAGGCACTATTTTCGGTAAGCAACCACCGAATAGAGGTATTCTACCGAACATATTACTTATATTCAGTCATAAGCTGCCGAACATTTTTATAATTTTCGACAGCATGCTACCGAATGAGTTTGGAGATA